>CASHTC010001181.1:10000-20000 GCA_949357725.1 Hyperoplus immaculatus
TGTTCTTTAAAATAAATTAATTAATAAATCGAAAAATAAACTATTTAAAAAAAAAATATATGAATTATACTTATGGGTTTTTTTGAACAATAAACCATGAAAACCTTTACTAGTAGATCTCGGAAATACACATTTGAATCTGAGAATTTGCATAATATGTCCCCTTTAAAGGATCTACGCGGATCTTTTAAATATTTCTGAAACAGTCTCATGTTTCCTCTGATGATCATGAATTACATGTACCAGCAAAACGAGACCATCAGTGCAAAGAATGCTATTTTTATATAGTTTTTCTTAATGCCTTTGTCATGGGTATACGCTCACCCAGGAACAACAGCTGGCGTGGTAAAAACACTACTGCTTTTGTCCAAAGGGGGCGCTAGAATTAACACAAACTGAAAGTTCCTCAGAGCACCTTTAAGTAATCAAATCAATAAATGACGTTAAGCTCCACTGAAGAGATATTGTTTTTTTTTCTATTATAACTCTGCAAAGTTAATTTAAGTTAAGTTACTATATTGAAATTTGTCTTTGCTCATCTCCTCTCTCAAGTTCCCACACTCCAGAGGGGGTCAGAGCACAGGGTCAGCCATAGTACAGACAGACAGATAGACAGACAGACAGACAGACACACTCCAGAGGGGGTCCTCACACAGGGTCAGCCATAGTACAGCGCCCCTGGAGCAGTTTGGGGTTAAGTGTCTTGCTCAAGGACACAATGGTAGAGATGGTGGGCACCGTAGATGTAATAGAACAAGGAGTCACCATTAGAACAAATAGACAGTTGTTTTTGCACTACAGTTTTGCACTGAAAAATATGTTCCCACCTTCACCAAGTTTAAAGTTTTCAACACCAAATTCTGGAGAACGCTTGTTGTCAAAATCACTTGATCAAAATCAGTGAATATCTCCTCATGATCCGCTACCTGTCTGTACTGAGTGAATATCTCCTCATGATCCACTACCTGTCTGTACTGAGTGAATATCTCCTCATGATCCACTACCTGTCTGTACTGAGTGAATATCTCCTCATGATCCACTACCTGTCTGTACTGAGTGAATATCTCCTCATGATCCACTACTTGTCTGTACTGTGTGTGCGCTGAAAAAGAATCCAGAGTTAATACACAGCCTAGGCTCTGTAAAATAGCATGTAAACAAAAGGGCCCACCATTGCTAGAAACATGCCCAGTTTACAGAGCCTAGGCTGTGTATTAACGCTGGATTTTTTCAGCTCACACACAGTACAGACAGGTAGTGGATCATGAGGAGATATTCACTGATTTTTGACCGAAAGTGATTTTGACAACAAGCGTTCTCCAGAATCACTGACTGCACCTTTAAATGAGAAGTTGCTTGAAGCTTATATAAACTAAGCAACATTGCCGGTCAGGAAGCAATTTGACCATTTCTGACAAAAAAGTTTAAAAAAAATATATCTGTGTAATCTTTTCACGTTTAGTTTTTTTATTTTACACACAATTATAGAAATCGATAAAGTATGTAATAATGTATCGATAGGTTTCAGTATCAATAAAGTCCTTACAGCACCCATTACACGTGTGAAGTTATTCTTTTGTTGTTTCATATATGGAATATACAATAAAAAAAATAAAAGTAAGATATTTTTGTGGTTGTATTTTCCATGCTTTATTAGACAGTGTGTAGAGACAGAGAGGAAATGTGTCAGAGAGGGGAATGACATGCAGAGAACGACCCGGGCTGGATTGTAACCCGGGTCTGCTGTGAAGAGGACAGACAGACAGACAGACAGACAGACAGAGAGGGGAATGACATGCAGAGAACGACCCGGGCTGGATTTTTCTTTTTTTTTTTAAGATATTTTTTTGGCATTTTTATGCTTTATTGACAGTGTAGAGACAGAGTTGAAATGGGGCAGAGAGGGAGTGACATGCAGAGAACGACCGCGGGCTGGAATCGAACCCGGGTCTGCTGCTGGCCGAGGCCCATGGGGGGGGACGCCCTACCAACTGAGCTAAGGGCGCCCCCACTGGGCTGGATTCTAACCCGGGTCTGCTCTGAAGAGGACTGAGACTCTATGGGGGGGACGCTTTGTTTGTATCAGAAATAATTAACATTATGTAGGCTGCCTTCCTGAGTCCATTCTTCCAAACTATTGTATGTAGGTCACCAAGAAAAACATTGTAATTTTTTCTTAACTCCTGATTTAAGTAACTTTTTTTTCTCTGTTTTGTTAAACCAGGTTTTGAAACATAAAAAAAATGTATATATAAAAATTTAATTAAAAAAATAACATAACAAACATAGGCCACACCTTTTTCGACCACTGATAGTGTTGTATAAATGTACTCTTTGCATTCACCTTTTTAGCTAATGTTATATTGACCTACCTACAATGTATGTATGTACACTGCTTTGCTTATGAGGAAACAAAATGAATGGTTACACTTTACATCAACATTGCATTACCTACAGAAGGTTTTTTGTTGTTAAAAAACAAACAATGACACTTAGTTGTTTTTTTGACTCTTTATTTTCTGCTTAACATTTACCTTTAGTTTAAACAATGTCCTTAGAAACCTGTAACTAGAGTACGCTATGTTAGCTGTTATAGAAACCTGTAGAGTAGAGTACGCCATGTTGGTTGTGTATTTAACATTGTCTGTCACTTTTTCAGTGTTTGTGTATATGTTCTTTAAAGAAAGATAAAGAAAAATTAAAAAGTGTGTGTGTGTGCGTGTGTGTGTGTATGTGTGTGTGCGTGTGTGTGTGTGCGTGTGTGTGCGTGCGTGTGTGTGCGTGTGTGTGTGTGCGTGTGTGTGCGTGTGTGTGTGTGCGTGTGTGTGCGTGTGTGTGTGTGCGTGTGTGTGTGTGTGTGTGCGTGCGCGTGTGTGTGTGTGTATGTAACGGGGAGCAAAGTTCGTTCAGCGCCTTATGTAGTTTATTATTAGTTTGTTAATAAGTAAGTTATAAAGGCTTGATTGTTACGTCTACAGGAAGCTTACACGCACAGGGCAGAAAAGTGGGTCAAAGATGAATTTTATAAATAGCTGTGTGTGTGTCTGTGTGTGTCTCTCTCTCTCTCTCTCTTTCTCTCTGTGCATGTGTGTGTCTCTCTCTCTGTGTGTGTTTGTGTGTGCGTGTGCCAGTGTCTCTCTCTCTCTCTCTCTGTGCGTGTGTGTGTCTGTGTGTGTATGTGTTTGTCCCTCTGTGTGTGTGTGTGTGTGTGTGTGTCTCTCTCTCTGTGTCTGCGTGTGTGTGTCTCTCTCTCTGTGTGTGTGTGTGTGTGTGTGTGTGTGTGTGTGTGCGTGTGTGTGTCTATGTGTGTATGTCTTTCTCTCTGTTAGCGTGTGTGTGTGTGTGTGTGTGTGTGTGTCTATGTCTGTGTGTGTGTGTGTGTGTGTGTGTGTGTGTGTGTGTGTGTGTGTGTGTGTGTGTGTGTGTGTGTGTGTGTGTTTCAGTTCAGAGATAACACTTCACCACAGTAACATCTGTCATGGCTCAGCTCTTGAAGCAAAGAGCAGGGAAATGCACACAGGAGTACTTTCAAGCTAAAGTGCGTAACTTTTTCATATAAATAAATGTCGGTTCCATTCAAGCCATCACCAAACGAGTTGACATAAAGTTGATTAAGCCTATTATCAGCTACACAAACTCTCTCTGCATTTCTCAGTATGGCAGTATTTACAAACTAGTAAGGAGAGACAGAGATTAGGGGAATGACATGCAGAGAACGACCCGGGCTGGATTCTAACCCGGGTCTGCTGTGAAGAGGACTGAGACTCTGAAATATGTGACTATCTCCTCATGATCTAACCTTTTGCAAGGGAGACCTGTTCCCATTTACACGTTACCATTCACACACCGATAGCAGGCTAACTATCGACATTCACAAAAGGACACAACAACTATGACACAAGTGGCAGGGCGGGGATCGAACCTCCAACCCTTTGATCATCGGCCGCTCTGCCACCTGAGCCACAGTCGCCCACATCTGGCCTAAGCATAGCCTAATTAGTTAGATATTTCCAAATTTGCATAGACCTACTTATTAATTCATAAAAAATAAAATAGAATTGAGCGCATATTATAACTCTGGCATTATCCAACAGCTAGATTTTTCTGTTTTTAAAGAGATACAAAACTGGCCTAAGCATATCCTAATTAGTTAGATGTTTCTAAATTTGCTTAGCTGGCCTACTTATAATTTTTTTTTTTAAATAAATCTGAACTTGAGTGGACATTATATTATTATAGGGTTAACCGAGAGGGCGGGTACCGGGCGGGGTACTTTAGGACCGCGCGGACTCCTCTTCTCTGGCTGTGTGACGTCAGAGCAGTCTGCTTCGAGCTGCAGGTCAGCAAAGATGGCGGCGGAGGAGAGCAGGTTGAAGCATCGGAACCACACAAACAACATATTCACTGAAGGTAAATAAAATACACAACCGAGGCGCTTATTATGCCAATGCGGGCGGGTTTTGACTGTGTGTGTGTGTAGGCCTATGTCTCTGTATGTGTGTGTGTGTGTGTGTGTGTGTGTGTGTGTGTGTGTGTGTTTGTCTGTGTGTGTGACTGTGTGTGTGTGTGTGTGTGTGTGTGTGTTTCCCAAGTAGAGGATGAACGTAGCCTAATGAAATAATCCAATGTGTCGAATAATCGCGACTGTAGCCTGTTAACAATGTCCATAGTCGTTTATTCTCAAGGGCTCTGGTCGTTCATCTATCATCTTCCCGCCGTGTGTGGGGAGATATCGCGAGATTTTGTTTTATTTACCTGTGTTTTTACGGTGACATATTGGGCTTTGTTACCGACCGGGGCCGTTGGTTGGTACTGTATCCGTTGGAGGCGAGCTGTCAGCGGGGGATAAAGGGCAGGGGCGAAGGGTTGCCAGGTCTAGCGAAATAAAACAAGCAATGTAATGCCTGTATGCATCCATGTTAGAGTGCTCCACATAATTCATGATTTGAAATATTAAAGGACTGCTTTCGTTTTCAATTTTGTTCAGAATAATTCAAGTAGGCCTATTTATTGTAATACGATATCATACTGGTAAGTTAAAGACCTACTGTACTTCACCGGTGGGAATATGAAGGTGTGTTGAACTCTGAGATCCTATGTAGTATAAATGTGCAAAAGTTTTTAGAAATCGGTTCATCCTAGCCTGAGAAAAGGCAGAAAGAGTGTTTTATGGTCTCACTGACTAACCCTACATTTTCCCATGTGTGACATCACGCATGGTTTATCGTAGGGTTAGGATTAACAGGACAGCTGGGCCAAGGGAAGACTGAGGGAAGACAAACCTCATTCATTATTTTATAATAGCGATTTTATAATGATAGAACGCTGGTTCCGTATGGGTGAAGTATTCCTTTAATTAATGCATTGATACAGTGGTCTTTTAGCTTAAAGGTGCTCAGAGGAACTTTTCAGTTTGTGTTAATTCTTGCTTCCCTGTTCATGGGTGAGCATATACCCATGACAAAGGCATTAAGAAAAACTATATAAAAATAGCATTCTTTGCACTGATGGTCTCGTTTGCTGTTACATGTAATTTACGATCATCAGAGGAAAAATGAGACTGTTTCAGAAATATTTAAAAGTTCCTCGTAGCACCTTTTTAATGTCATCATATCGGCCCCATTGCCTAATATAGAGTGTGTATGGTGGTTTGACTAGGGCTGTCCCCTCCATCCCAACACCAAACTGGGGCAGAATGGGCCCATATGAGGTCATATGAGGTGAACTTGATTGTACTGGTGTGTGGTCAGCCTCTTAGTGCAGATGAAGGAGCTCCGTTTCCATGTTGTTGGAAAAAAATTGTTGGCATTTTTACTTTTATCAGACATTTTTGTAGAGACAGAGATAAAATGTGTCAGAGAGGGGAATATACCTACAGCCCCTGTAACTGTATACCTAAATCCACCAAACCCTTCTAACTATGTAATGTGGGGAGTTAGTTTCATGATAGTAAAGCATCTATCTATCTATCTATCTATCTATCTATCTATCTATCTATCTATCTATCTATCTATCTATCTATCTATCTATCTATCTATCTATCTATCTATCTATCTATCTATCTATCTATCTATCTATCTATCCTTCTAACTATGTAATGTGTGGAGTTAGTTTCATGATAGTAAAGCATCTGAAAAGAGTTATAGGCATATTTATCAATCCACATTAAAAATATTGTCATTTTGATTTTAATAAACTTAAATTGTTAAGTGTTAATACACAGCCTCGGCTTTGTAAACAAATGTGGCCCACCGTAGCTACTAGCAACGTACCTGTTCACAGAGCCTAGGCTGTGTATTAACACTGGACAGGTAGCGGATCATGAGGAGATATTCACTCAGTACAGACAGGTAGTGGATCATGAGGAGATATTCACTCAGTACAGACAGGTAGTGGATCATGAGGAGATATTCACTCAGTACAGACAGGTAGTGGATCATGAGGAGATATTCACTCAGTACAGACAGGTAGTGGATCATGAGGAGATATTCTCACAGTACAGACAGACAGACAGACAGACAGACAGGTAGTGGATCATGAGGAGATGTTCACTGATTTTGACAAAGTGATTTTGACAACAAGCGTTCTCCAGACTCACTGACTACACCTTTAATTTGTGTGTTGTTTTGAGTTCCTCAGAGTGTAAGTGACGTGTCTTCATTCCTGTGTAAATGCCAGTCTGTCTGTCTGTCTCTCTGTCTGTCTGCCTGTCTGCCTGTCTGTCTGTCTGTCTGTCTGTCTGTCTGTCTGTCTGTCTGTCTCTCTGCCTGTCTGTCTGTCTGCCTGTCTGTGTGAATGCAGTCTGACCGGCTTGTTACCCTGCATTCCAAGTTGCATACTAACTGCAGGCTCTGTGAATGTAAACAAATCCCCCTCCTCTGAACCTGCATAGTGACCCTTTTTATAAGAATAATTTAAAACAAAAATTATACAGTATATACATTTTTTTTAAACCCTTTTATTAGGCAATTTAAAGGTACATTCTTTCAGTTAATTTTTTCTTGTGACCTTTTAAGGTGTGTGTGTGTGTGTGTGTGTGTGTGTGTGTGTGTGTGTGTGTGTGTGTGTGTGTGTGTGTGTGTGTGTGTTACATATAGCTCAGAGATTATGAAAAGGTTGGTCACATGAGGGTCGTGAAACAAAAAGACATTTGTTCTTCATGACGTATTTTGTCGGGGAATAGTTTAATAGATTAGTTTTCCTCTGTTCCTAGTCTTTCCCTCTTGCCCCACACACACTGAGAGACACACACACACACACTGAGACACACACACACACACACTGAGAGACACACACACACTGAGAGACACACACACACTGAGAGACACACACACACACTGAGAGAGACACACACACTGAGAGAGACACACACTCACACACACACTGAGAGAGACACACACTCACACACACACTGAGAGAGACACACACTCACACACACACTGAGACACACACACACTGAGAGACACACACACACACTGAGAGACACACACACACACTGAGACACACACACACACACTGAGAGACACACACACACACTGAGAGAGACACACACTCACACACACACACTGAGACACGCACACTGAGAGAGACACACACTCACACACACACACTGAGACACACACACTGAGAGAGACACACTGAGAGAGACACACACTCACACACACACGCTGAGACACACACACTGAGAGAGACACACACTCACACACGCTGAGACACACACACACTGAGAGAGACACACACTCACACACACACGCTGAGACACACACACTGAGAGAGACACACACTCACACACGCTGAGACACACACACACTGAGAGAGACACACACTCACACACACACGCTGAGACACACACACTGAGAGAGACACACACACACACTGAGAGAGACACACACACACGCTGAGACACACACACACTGAGAGAGACACACACACACACACACTGAGAGAGACACACACACACACTGAGGGAGACACACACACACACTGAGAGAGACACACACTCACACACACACACTGAGACACACACACTGAGAGAGACACACACACACACTGAGAGAGACACACACTGAGAGAGACACACACACACACTGAGGGAGACACACACACACTGAGAGAGACACACACACACACTGAGAGAGACACACACTGAGAGAGACACACACACACACTGAGAGACACACACACACTGAGAGACACACACACACACTGAGAGACACACACACACACTGAGAGAGACACACACTCACACACACACACAGAGACACACACACTGAGAGAGACACACTGAGAGAGACACACACTCACACACACACACTGAGACACACACACTGAGAGAGACACACTGAGAGAGACACACACTCACACACACACGCTGAGACACACACACTGAGAGAGACACACACTCACACACGCTGAGACACACACACACTGAGAGAGACACACACTCACACACACACGCTGAGACACACACACTGAGAGAGACACACACTCACACACGCTGAGACACACACACACTGAGAGAGACACACACTCACACACACACGCTGAGACACACACACTGAGAGAGACACACACACACACTGAGAGAGACACACACACACGCTGAGACACACACACTGAGAGAGACACACACACACACTGAGAGAGACACACACACACACTGAGGGAGACACACACACACTGAGAGAGACACACACTCACACACACACACTGAGACACACACACTGAGAGAGACACACACACACACTGAGAGAGACACACACTGAGAGAGACACACACACACACTGAGGGAGACACACACACACTGAGAGAGACACACACACACACACTGAGAGAGACACACACTGAGAGAGACACACACACACACACTGAGAGAGACACACACACACACTGAGAGAGACACACACTGAGAGAGACACACACACACACACACACACTGAGAGAGACACACGCACACACACACACACTGAGACACACACACTGAGAGAGACACACACTCACACTGAGACACACACACACACTGAGAGAGACACACTGAGAGAGACACACACACACACACACACTGAGGGAGACACACACACACACTGAGAGAGACACACACACACTGAGAGAGACACACACACACACTGAGACACACACACTGAGAGACACACACACACACACTGAGAGAGACACACTGAAAGAGAGAGACACACACACACACACACACACTGAGAGAGAAACACACACACACACTGAGACACACACACTGAGAGAGACACACTGAGAGAGACACACACACACTGAGAGAGACACACACACACTGAGACACACACACTGAGAGACACACACACACACACACACTGAGATACACACACACACTGAGACGCACACACACTGAGAGAGACGCACACACACACACACTGAGAAAGAGAGAGAAACACACACACACAAACACACACATACACACTTAGAAAGAGAGACACACACACACACACACACTGAGAAAGAGAGACACACACACTGAGAAAGAGAGAGAGACACACATACACACACACACACACTGAGAAAGAGAGAGAGACACACACACACACACACTGAGAGAGAGACACACACACACACACTGAGACGCACACACACTGAGAGAGACACACACACACACTGAGAAAGAGAGACACACACAGACACACACTGAGAAAGAGAGAGACACACACTTAGAGACACACACACACACACACACACACACACACACACACACACACACACACATACTCTGAGAGAGAGAGAGACACACTTGCACACACACACACACACACACACACACACACACACAAACACTCTGAGAGAGAGACAGACAGATACACACGCACACACACACACGGGAAGCGGTTTTATCCGGGTCAGACTGGTTTAGACACGGCCGATAACTGATTCAATGTTCAATGCAGTTTGAAACAGTTCAGATTTCAAAGTGATTTGCCGTCATACAGTTCTATTGTATAAGTTCTGTTTATTTGTTAAC
>CASHTC010001181.1:25000-75000 GCA_949357725.1 Hyperoplus immaculatus
ACTCACACTAAATCTCTCTTTCACAGAATTAATTTTGTGAGATAAAGTGTTACACCCATAGTTCAGATCATCAGAGGATAATACATCATCCCAATTCAAACTGTTAATTTCACTTGCAAATTCATCTTGTTTAGCTTTCGGTATGCACTTGCAGATTTTTGTCTTATTTGCTGTGTTCCTAAATCTATTTTTAGACAGTTTTCTAGCACACAGAGTTAAATTATGGTCAGATAGGCCGGTAATTAAATTATAACTTTTCGTTATTCTTTCTGCTCTGTTAGTAAATATCAAGTCAATTTGTGTACTTGAGCATTTTGTAATCCTAGTTGGGCCTTTTACTAGTTGTTCTAAGTGGAATTTTTCGGTAATCATTTTTAGTTTTTTCCTTTTGGATTTATCCTCCCAATTCACATTAAAATCACCCATAAGCAGTAGTTCTTTGTTGTGATTGCACTCATTCAAGACTTCAGCAAGTTGATCATAAAAAGTGTCATCTGCAGAAGGAGGCCTATAGACACCTATAATGTTAAAAGACATTTGTTTAGACAAAATGATTTTTATCCCAACATATTCCAAAGTGCTACCCGCTTTATAAACCTCGCGCTCACATTTAATGCCTTCTCTTACATAAAAAAGCACCCCTCCTCCCCTTCCATCTGGTCTGTCTCGTCTAAAACATTGATATCCAGGCACTGTAAATACACTTGAGGGAGTAGACTGTTTCAACCACGTCTCAGTCAGACAAAGAAAGTCCATATTTGAGTCAGACAGAAGATGAATTAGCTGATTGCTTTTTGGAGTAATGCTCCTGATGTTGAATTGTCCGCCGAATAACCCCCTTGGTTTCAGCTTCGGGTCCCACAAAACTTTCGCATGATTGACAGTTTGAAAAGTTTTGAATAACCTCTGTCTCTTCACTGCGGGGTTACAACGCGCAGCGGAATCGTCAGCAGATTTAGTAGGACACACAGTGGACCTATCAAGGTCTCCACAGTCCAGGAACGATAAGTTATTCATTAAGTCACCATGTCCGAGATTTAAATTATAAGTGGAGAAGCCCCACTCAGGGGGTTCATGCTCACTCACCACCGGTAGCACCGAGTGAATCGCGGACACAGGGACTGCGCCGGGGCTCTGCAACGCTCCAGCGGTCACTGGCCCAGGATTTAGCTGAACATCTCCGGCCAGCAGGAGCAGTGTGAGGAAAAGACCTGCCATTCTCCGGAACGGTGTGATGGATTAGCGACCCACTGGGACAGTAATGCGCTCCGGCAGTCGGGCTCGCCCGAGCCGCAGGACAGATGAATAGATCGCATAATATCCCAGTAAATTGCAATGCAAACTCACTGGAGAAACGTCGCTTGGCCACAAACCGGCGCCTGCTCCAGGTTCAGCCGCCAGGAGCGCACGGTGGCACGGGTGGTTTCCATCAGCGTTGATTTCTCTGGCCAGGTAGATACGCACAGGTGATGCGATAGTGAGTAGCAACAATAGCCCAGAAAGCACTCCATAAAACACATCCCAGGCCTTTTTGCTGTTAAAAGACTGCTTTGCCCTCAGTACAGTTTTTAATTGGCATGTTCTGCGGCATAAACGGCCTCCTTGATGTAAAAGGACGCGCGGGGTCGTAGGACCTGCCACACCGCAACTCCGCGCTGCCGCCATGTTGTTTTCAAATTGAGTCTATCCCTCTCTCTTGAGTTTGAATTGAGTCTATATCTCTCTGTCTGTGTGTCCTAGATGAACAAACGATATGAAGCATTTTAATTTCTTATTTTCTAATTTATTTAAACCTGCAGTGTGTAGAGTTTTGGGTTTTATTTCCTAGCAGATTTTGTAGAAAGTAATTATAATATCCATAAGTAAGTTTAATTTAATGCATAATAGCTGAAAAAAATGTTTTGAATTATTATTTTTTCCCTTAGAAAGGGTCTCATATATGTCCATATTTCTGCATATTTTGGACCAAGGCCTAGTGCCGCCATCTTGAAAGTGTCATAGTTGGAATGTCATCAGGTGCATTGTTTAAAATTTAGAATTATTCTTGTCCTTGAAGGCCACTGTAGCTTCTGTTATTATTCTAAAGGGTTGGGGTTACCCAGGGAGCGTTGCATTCTAGAACTTTGTAGAACTTTCTTGATGATGTCATATTACACACTGCACCTTTTAAATGTATCTTAATTCCAGGTGAGCCTTCCCCTCCCCTCATGAGACGTCTCTCTGCCTCAGAGGAGAGCTTGGTATGTGTGTGTCTCTCTCTCTCTCTCTCTCTCTCTCTCTCTCTCTCTCGCTCTCCCGCTCCGCTATTTATTCATTTTACTTTCTTTCTTATTTCCAGGTGAGCCTCCCCCTCCCCTGATGAGACGTCTCTCTGCCTCGTTGGAGAGCCTGGTGCCTTCAGAGGAGGATGGAGACGAGTGCGTGGCGCGGCCGGTTCAGATAGTGATGGCTGACGAAGAGGAACATTCCTTCAGTCTGCATGAAGAAGCTCTGGAGAGACTTCTGCTGCAGGAGAAACATCAGGACCTGAATGTGGTGGTGGTGTCTGTGGCCGGGGCCTTCAGGAAGGGGAAGAGCTTTCTGCTGGACTACATGCTGAGATACATGTACAAACAGGTAGGTGGAGAGACAGACAGGCAGACAGACAGACAGACAGACAGACAGACAGACAGACAGACAGACAGACAGACACAACATTTTAGACAGATGTTGTAAAAACAAACATCTGAAAAAAGAGAGAAAAATGAAAACAATTATTGCTGTTAAATCAAATCAAATCAGTTTTATTTCTACAGCCCAATATCACAAAGAGACATTTCCCTCAGTGGGCTTTACACTCCATACAGTATGACACCCTCTGCCCTTATCTATCTATCTATCTATCTATCTATCTATCTATCTATCCATCCATCCATCCATCCATCCATCCATCCATCCATCCATCCATCCATCCATCCATCCATCCATCCATCCATCCATCCATCCATCCATCCATCCATCCATCCATCCATCCATCCATCCATCCATCCATCCATCCATCCATCCATCCATCCATCCATCCATCCTTACACCCTTAGCTCGGCTGAGAAAAAACCTCAGGGAGTTGACAGAGTAAGGGATCCCTCTCCAAAAACTATATACTGTATAAAAAAATGTATTGAAAGGTTCAATGTGAGAATGTGTTGCTCTGCGTGTGACCTCTGTCCGTGTTGATCTACGGTAAGCAGTGAGGGACATTTGGAAGGTTTGAAGGCAAAGAGGATTAAGGTTTGACACAATAGAGCTCTGTGCTCTGAGCTCACAGCTGCTGAAGGCCACTGCTATGTGCTCTGAGCTCACAGCTGCTGAAGGCCACTGCTATGTGCTCTGAGCTCACAGCTGCTGAAGGCCACTGCTATGTGCTCTGAGCTCACAGCTGCTGAAGGCCACTGCTCTGTGCTCTGAGCTCACAGCTGCTGAAGGCCACTGCTATGTGCTCTGAGCTCACAGCTGCTGAAGGCCACTGCTATGTGCTCTGAGCTCACAGCTGCTGAAGGCCACTGCTATGTGCTCTGAGCTCACAGCTGCTGAAGGCCACTGCTATGTGCTCTGAGCTCACAGCTGCTGAAGGCCACTGCTATGTGCTCTGAGCTCACAGCTGCTGAAGGCCACTGCTCTGTGCTCTGAGCTCACAGCTGCTGAAGGCCACTGCTATGTGCTCTGAGCTCACAGCTGCTGAAGGCCACTGCTATGTGCTCTGAGCTCACAGCTGCTGAAGGCCACTGCTATGTGCTCTGAGCTCACAGCTGCTGAAGGCCACTGCTATGTGCTCTGAGCTCACAGCTGCTGAAGGCCACTGCTATGTGCTCTGAGCTCACAGCTGCTGAAGGCCACTGCTATGTGCTCTGAGCTCACAGCTGCTGAAGGCCACTGCTATGTGCTCTGAGCTCACAGCTGCTGAAGGCCACTGCTATGTGCTCTGAGCTCACAGCTGCTGAAGGCCACTGCTATGTGCTCTGAGCTCACAGCTGCTGAAGGCCACTGCTCTGTGCTTTTGAAAAGCGCCTATATATGAAATGAATTCACTTTGAAATACTTTATTGATGGATTGAAACACACACACCTGAAAAAATTACAAAAAAAAAAAGATAAAATAAACAGCTAACATGGCGTCCTCTACTCTACAGGTTTCTATAACAGCTAACATGGCGTCCTCTACTTTACAGGTTTCTATAACAGCTAACATGGCGTCCTCTACTTTACAGGTTTCTATAACAGCTAACACGGCGTACTCTACTCTACAGGTTTCTATAAAAGCTAACATGGCGTACTCTACTTTACAGGTTTCTATAACAGCTAACATGGCGTCCTCTACTTTACAGGTTTCTATAACAGCTAACATGGCGTACTCTACTTTACAGGTTTCTATAACAGCTAACATGGCGTCCTCTACTTTACAGGTTTCTATAACAGCTAACATGGCGTCCTCTACTTTACAGGTTTCTATAACAGCTAACATGGCGTACTCTACTTTACAGGTTTCTATAACAGCTAACATGGCGTCCTCTACTCTACATGTTTCTTTTTTTTTTTTTATTTATAGAGTATTGCATACATCAAAACATTGTTTAAAAGTTATTTCTTGTTGTTGATTACAGAAAATAAAAAACAGTACAAGTGAAACAATCAATGATCGTAATCAGCCAAACCTTAATACTCCCCTTTCTGTTTTTTTTTTTTTTTTTTTTTTTTTTTTTTTTTTTTTTACTTTTCTAGAACAATGTAACAGGGATGCATTGACAATAATAATATATCAAAGAGAGAGAAGAGAAAAATAAAAAATAAAAATAAATAAAGAAGGACACCTTTTGAAGGGGGATAACCTAGCACCTTTTAGAGTGGGTGTATTTTTTACATCAAATAAATAAGAAAAATAGAAATAAGAAAAACGTAGCATGTTTTTTCTAGACTAGAAATAAAAGACATAAATAAGAATACAAACAAAAACAAATAAAAAGGGCAACAATCCATCACATGGAGGGGTTCGGTTTGGGAGATTTTTCTTCCCTTAATCCATCGGATCTATATAATTTGTCTGCGTCTTTTTCATGAACAAAGTCCAATTTTCCCATATCTTAGTGAACTTGTCCATTTGTAGATTAAGTGAGAAGGTTATTTTTTCCATCAGATAAATGTCATTAATTGTGTCTGCCCATTCTTCTAATGTGGGAGGATCGGGATGCAACCAATGTCTAGTAATGTTTTTCTTAGCTACTGTTATCATTATTTGAAATAAATATTTATCAATATTTCTCATAAAAAAGTCAGCTTTACCTAGAATAAATGTTTCAAAGTTATTAGGAATTTTCGTGTGGAATATTTTTTCCATTGTTTTATGTACCTCTGACCAAAAATGTTTTAACCCTGGGCATTCCCAAAATATATGCCAATGGTTTGCATCCCGATTTCCACAGCCTCTCCAGCATTTAGAGTCTCCTCCAGAGTAATGGGCTTTTAGTTTTGGAGTAATAAAAAATCTTACTAAGCACTTCCATGCGAACTCCCTCCATGTGTATGAACTAGTACTAGGGCTGCAACAACGAATCGATAAAATCGATTAAAATCGATTACTAAAAGCGTTGGCAACGAATTTGGTCATCGATTCGTTCGCGCGATTAATAAGTCACTTGCAGGCGCGGCACTGTTTACATCCAGCAGCCGACAGGTTCATGCACGCCCACAGCGAGCCTTCCGCACGTGAAGCGAGCCTTCACGTGCGAGAAAGCTATAGCCTAGTGTGAGCGGCCACAGCTTGTATTTTGGTCATATCTAACACTGAACTGCAGGCCTATAGAAAAGTGTTGTACCTTTGCTTTCTTTGGGTTTAAAAAAACTCCTTCAACTCAGTATCCGTCTAGTCCAAAAAAACTGTCAGCTGCTGCTGCAGACGGTGTGCAGACGTGCTCGGAGAGTCGGCATCGGCGCATCAACAGTCATTCAAAGCAGCGGCAGTAATCACACAACCGAACGGTGTAGAAAGTCCCGTCAGTTAAAAATAGTGATCCAGATTTTAAATCCATGATAAAATAGGAAGGATATAGAGCTAGTTAGCTTAAAAAAAGTAGCAAACATGTCAACTGTGATGTGTTCAGGCCGGCTCAGTAATATGATTGATGTGTTCAAATGCAACACAAAAAATAGGAAATTTGAAATTTTGGCGAAACTTGTTTTCCCAGCAATATAAAATAGATAGTAAAGATGGAATTATGACCTGTTTAATGTCCTATCTTGAGCTATGATCTTATCAGCAATTAAAGCAATAATACAAGTTCTATTTCAACACAAAAATAGAAAATTATGTGATATCAATAAAGACTTTGATCGTTAAGGAGTCTTGAAAATGGTATCAATATCAATACAAATTAACGATCTCCTGTCATCTGAGAGAAATTAAGATGATTTAATTTTTTTAACCGTTAGTATTTACCGGTTATAAATATTATCGGTTGACTGGTTTACCATGGACATCCCTTATACTGTATAAATGTATATCATACATTGTATGTTTTTTTGTGTTATCCCAGTTAAGTTTATTTTTAATTTTTTATCATTTAATATTACTTTTAATAGTTCCGGGACGTTGGAGCAATAACCTGGTGTTCTGACTCTTCAGTCTCACTGTGAATTTGAAGTAATGTTCAGTTTTTGAATAAAGATGCGGCATTTACAAATGTTTCTTTTTTTTATCCGATTCATCGATTAATCGAAAAAATAATCGACCGATTAATCGATTATTAAAATAATCGTTAGTTGCAGCCCTAACTAGTACATTTCCATTGTGAATCACAGTAGTTATGCCATTCCTCTATTGTCATCTCAAAGTCTCCCTCTCTTTCCCATTTATTTTTTATGTATTCTGTAGAGTATGTTTTTTTTGTCAAGAAACCTGTATATAATCTAGAAACTGTACCTTTGTTAGATTCACCTGAATAGGCCCTTAACATTTCTTTCAGCACCGGGTCTTCCAAGTCTATTGGATATTTTTTCCTACATTTATCAAAATAGTTACGCAACTGTAAATACCTAAAAAAATCTTGTTGCTCTAAGGAGAAGTCTTTTCTTAGAGTTTGGAAATCTTTCAATTGCCCTTTTTTTGTAAGTGAGTAGAAGGTTGTAATCCCTTTGTCTATCCATGTTTTAAATCTAAGATCTAATTGATTGGGTTTAAAGTCAGAGTCATACGCACTCCACCTAATTATCCATAATTTATCCATCAATTTATATTCTGTCTTGATTGTATTCCAAACTTTAAGTTGAAACTTAAGCCATGGGTTTTTCAATGTATCCATTATTCGGCCTGACTCTTTATTTCCCAAGACTGCCTGAATAGGGGAATCTTTAATTAAACTCTTTTCAATGTCCTTCCATCTTGCATTATAGTCCTGATTGCATAAATTCAATAAGGGCCTAATTTGGGTTGAGTAAAAATAATCTCTCAAATGAGGAACTCCCATTCCACCTTCTTTTTTCGGGAGTTGCAATGTCTTGAATCGCACTCTCGGTTTTTTCCCTTGCCAAATAAACCTCGAAAGAATTTTATCCCAGTCGTGGAATTGCATTTTGGAAATTTCCACGGGGAGAGCCTGAAACAAAAACAAAATTCTAGGAAGAATATTCATCTTGATGGATTCTATTCTTTGAGTCAAACTCATAAAAGGGTTAGAATTCCATCTTAAAATGTCAGATTTGATCTTATTCAGGAGTGGGTCATAATTAATTTTTTTAATAGTTATAATTTCTTTTGGTAATAATACCCCAAGATATTTTATTGCTGTTTGGTCCCACTTCAGATGAAATGTGTCTTGTAAAGCTCTTGGTGGAGTATAGTTTAATCTTAAAATTTGAGTTTTTTGGATGTTTAATTTATATCCCGCATATTTGCCAAATGTTTCTAACAAATCGAATAATTCAGGTAGAGATTCAGAAGGTTCACTTAAAAACATCAAAATATCGTCCGCGTATAGCGCCACCTTGTGTTCATCATTATTTATGCTAATTCCTTTGATACTGTTTTTTTGCCTGATCCACTGAGCCAGCGGCTCAATATATAATGCAAAAAGAAGTGGTGACAATCCACAGCCCTGCCTAGTACCTCTTTCTAACTTAATAGATTTTGATAGATGTCCGTTTATTTTAATTTGGGCGGATGGGTTATTATAAAGAGAGCTGATACCTTTGATAAAATTTTTATGGAAGCCAAATTTTTCAAGGACCCTGTACAAAAACTCCCAGCTTACTGAGTCGAAGGCCTTTTCCGCGTCTAGACTAACCAATAAGGCCTGTAAATTTTGTTCTTGAATATGGCTTAATATACTTAGTGAGCGTCTTATACTATCATGCGTTTGTCTCTGTGAAATAAATCCAGTCTGATCTGTGTGAATAAGCATGGGAAGGACTGCTTCGACTCTTCTTGCTAGGATAGATGTATATAATTTATAATCGACATTAAGGACAGAAATTGGTCTAAATGATCCACAGTCTAATCTATCTTTTCCCTCTTTGGGGATTACTGATATAGTAGCTTCTCTCCACGTAGGGGGGACAATACCTTCTTTTCATGCTTTATTAAATATATGGAGGAGGCTTGGTTTTAATTCAGTCCTAAAAGTCTTGTACCATTCGGAGGAGAATCCATCCGGTCCCGGAGACTTGTTGGATTTTAGCTTAGAAATCGCTTTATCCAATTCTTCCACTGTTATGTCTGCCGTCAATTTATTATTTTGGTCTTCGATTAAGGTGGGTAGGTTAAGAGAATCTAAGAATTGTTTAATATTTTGCTCCCCCTCCAATTGTGGTTGGGTATATAATTGATTATAATATTTTTGGAAGGCTGTTTGTATTTCTTCTCTTTTGAATACCAAGGTCTTTGTATCCGGGTCTCTAATTTTATAAATAGTACTGTCTGCTTTTTGTTTTTGTAATTTTCTCGCTAAAAATTTTGCAAATTTTGTACCAGCTTCATAGTATTTTTGTTTTGTATAAATCATATTTTTTTGTATCTCTTGAGTATATAAGGTATTTATCTCCCTCCTGATGTCCTTTAATTTTACTGCCACATTTGCGTTTAGGTCCTTTTTATGTTTTGTCTCAAGCTCTCCCAGTTCTTCGTTTAATTTTACCAATCTCAGTTGTCTTTCTTTCTTTTTCCTTGCACAATAAGAAATTATTTTCCCCCTTAGAACAGCTTTTAAAGTGTCCCATACAATTTCTGAGGCAACTTCTCCATTATTATTTTCTTTTAAGAATTGTTCTATTTCTTTCTTTATTTGTGTTTTAAATGGCATATTATTAAGGATACTTGAGTTCAATCTCCATAAAGTATTTCCTACTTGGCTGTTTATTTGAATTGTTACCATAACTGGGGCGTGGTCTGACAAATCAATATTTCCATGTTCACACTGTTCCACTCTATGACGGTCTCTCTTGTAAATAAAAATATAATCAATTCTTGTATACACGTCATGAGGATGAGAATAATGGGTGTAGTCACGCCCTGTCGGGTGTATTTCTCTCCAGAGATCTATCACCCCCAGTTCTGACATAAGAATTTTAATTTTTTTGTGAGTTGAGGTTTGAGTATTCATCCTCGAGGAGTCTAACCTCGGATTGATACGTATGTTCCAATCACCCCCGCATATAAGGATGCCTCTTGCTTCTGACATTAAATCAAATATTTTCCTATAAACAGAGATGTGACTGCCTGGAGGAATATAAACATTTAGTATTGTTATTTCAGTATCTTCTATCTTCCCTGAGACCAACACATATCTTCCTTCTTTATCCTTTATCTCTGAGGTTTTCTCAAACGGGACTCTATTGGATATCAAAGTGGCTACTCCTCTTCTATGGCCTGATTTGTATGATGAGTAAAATACTTTTGAAAATCCCATCCTTTCAAGTTTTTCAAGCTCAACTGAGTTAAGATGAGTTTCCTGTAATAATGCAATATGTGCTTTTTCTTTTTTCAATTTATTCAGAATCTTAATTCTTTTTATTGGGTTAAGGAGTCCATTTATGTTATATGAAATAATCTTAATTTTTTGGTTATCTGTCATAGGCTTTTTGTGCAATGTTGGTCCCATCCTGCCTTCTCCCTCTTGGTGGTGTTGTTATTTTTTTTAAGAACATTATGCATCCCAAAAACATTTATGAACCTTAAGAACAAAACTATACACAAAAATAAGATGAACTTCAATCTTATTAGAACCATTCTACCTGTTTTAGCGTACGTTGCTTCCTTTGGTGAGGCTCGGTCTAATCGAGCCTTTCTAGTGCCCCTGGTGTTAAGGCACTCATGAAGGGAAAATCCTCTCTTTCCAGAGAGAGGAGCCCTAAAAGATGGTTGCATATCGTCCACTGACATGCACACTGCATCTTTGTGTCCCGACTACTTTCTAGTGTTATCTGTTGGAGTCCTCAGTATTTGTAACTCAAAACAAATCAGAACTATCTCAGCCCTCGCAGTTCAAGCTAGGAAGTACACATTGCTTATAACAGTCTTATAGTTCCAGGTTAGCTCTTAATAGGACCACAAAAAACTATATTGTTCAATTAAATCAGGTTGCTAGGCTTGAACCACATAAATCAGGCTAATATTTACTTGGTGGAGTGTGTGTTTCGTTTGAATTCCTGCAGTTTTTCTTTGATGGACCGCTGTCTGGTTCTCCCTTCTCGTTGCGTCTCTGCGGCTGTGCCCGCTGTCACCTTCGGGTCCCCGGCCACCTGCCATGCCGAAATGAGTTGAAGCTCCCGGTCATCTTGGTCGAGTGGTGCCGTGATGACGGTGACTGGTAGTCCCCGCGAAGCCATGTCCTCCGTTGCCTGCGCCGCGCTCTGGTACAGCTGGATGCCATCGTTATAGTAGACTCGAAGTTTTGCTGGGTAGGGGGTTTGGAACTTGATTTTCCGCTCCTTCAGTATCTTCTTCGCCTCAAAGTATTCAAAGCGATGTTTAAGCACTGCGGGTGGATAGTCATGGTCTATGAAGAAGCGGGTGTTGTTGTAGTAAACAGATTTCTTCTGCCATGCTCGGCGGATCACCTCTTCCTTTACTCTATAGCTAGCAAACTTAGCAACAATAGACCGGGGCTTTGACCGTGCGTCCCCTGGTTTAGCTGCCTGAACTCGGTGAGCTCGCTCGATCCGGACCTCCATGTCCTCCGATATATCCAATGTTTCTCTCAGTAGTTTCTCTAGGAAGCCACACATGTTCTCGCCCTCATCCTTCTCGGGTATACCATAAATCCGTAGGTTATCCCGGCGGGCTCGCCCTTCTTGGTCAATTAGCTTAGCCTCGGTGTTAGCTTGGCGATGCATTAGCTTTTTCATGAGCCTGCCCATAGCCTGTAGTGCTGTCTCGGCTTCTTCAATCCTACCTTCAGCTTCATCGAGTCTGTCGTTTGTTCTGCGTTGTTGTTCTTTTATCTCTGAGAGTTGTTGTTTATTGTCGCGCCTGAAGTCTTTTATCTCCCGCAATATGCAGCTCAAAGTAGTATGCTCTGCCCCATCATCCTCACTAGGCCCGTGGGTAGGGGAGCTACTCGGGCTAGCTTGCATTAGCTGAGACCATTCTTCCTCATTCCGTGTCTCTGTTGCGACCTGAGTTCTCCTACTTGCTTTCTTACTATCTCTGCCCTCTGCCATATTTGTTTCAGTTCGTTGTTCGGTATATTCTTAATGTTTTTAGGGCTATTTTCTTAACAAGTCGGGGAGCGCAGAAGTCAAGCAGCCATCTTGTGTCACGTTCAAGGCGGCGTGACTACTCTACATGTTTCTATAACAGCTAACATGGCGTACTCTACTTTACAGGTTTCTATAACAGCTAACATGGCGTCCTCTACTTTACAGGTTTCTATAACAGCTAACATGGCGTACTCTACTTTACAGGTTTCTATAACAGCTAACATGGCGTCCTCTACTTTACAGGTTTCTATAACAGCTAACATGGCGTACTCTACTTTACAGGTTTCTATAACAGCTACCATGGCGTCCTCTACTTTACAGGTTTCTATAACAGCTAACATGGCGTCCTCTACTCTACAGGTTTCTATAACAGCTACCATGGCGTCCTCTACTTTACAGGTTTCTATAACAGCTAACATGGCGTACTCTACTTTACAGGTTTCTATAACAGCTAACATGGCGTACTCTACTTTACAGGTTTCTATAACAGCTAACATGGCGTACTCTACTTTACAGGTTTCTATAACAGCTAACATGGCGTCCTCTACTCTACAGGTTTCTATAACAGCTAACATGGCGTCCTCTACTTTACAGGTTTCTATAACAGCTAACATGGCGTCCTCTACTCTACAGGTTTCTATAACAGCTAACATGGCGTCCTCTACTTTACAGGTTTCTATAACAGCTAACATGGCGTACTCTACTTTACAGGTTTCTATAACAGCTAACATGGCGTACTCTACTTTACAGGTTTCTATAACAGCTAACATGGCGTATACTCTACTTTACAGGTTTCTAAGGACATTGTTTAAACTAAAGGCAAATGTTAAGCAGAAAATAAAAAGTCAACGAGGTGTCATGTAGGTCCCTTCAGTGCTGTTATATAGTCCAGGAAAGGCTGACATATCTGTTTAAACTTCTCTGAGGTGTCATGTAGGTCCCTTCAGTGCTGTTATATAGTCCAGGAAAGGCTGACATATCTGTTTAAACTTCTCTGAGGTGTCATGTAGGTCCCTTCAGTGCTGTTATATAGTCCAGGAAAGGCTGACATATCTGTTTAAACTTCTCTGCTTTCTCTGAAAATCTCAGAACGGGTTTTCTCCATATATAAAGTATTAGAGAACTCCCAGGGGCTATATCTTTGTTCCAAACCTTAAGAATGATTGTTGTACTTTTAACTTGAAAGTGCTTGAAAAGTGTATGAATTTCCCTCTTTTAAAGCTTGTTTTGCCTAACTCTCTGTCTGTCTGTCTGTCTCCCTCCCTCCCTCCATCCATCCAATGAGTTGAAACATTTAGACATTTAGTGATGTAGAATGGCTGGAATTAAAATGAAATGTGCGTCTCTCTCTCGCTCTCTCCCTCCCTCTCTCTCTCTGTCTGTCTGTCTGTCCCTCCCTCCCTCTCTCTCTCCCCCCCTCTCCCTCCTCCCTCTTTCTATCCATCTATCCATCCCTCCCTCCAGTCTTCTGGTTCGTGGGTCGGGGGGGAGGAGGAGCCTCTGACTGGTTTCTCTTGGCGCGGTGGATGTGAGCGCGAGACCACCGGGATACTAGCCTGGAGCGAGGTGTTTGTAGTGGACAAACCAGACGGGAGCAAGGTGGGTACAGACAGACAGGGGAAGACAGACAGACAGACAGGGGGAGAGAGACAGACAGACAGGCAGGGGGAGAGACACAGACAGACAGGCAGGGGGAGAGAGATAGACAGGGGGAGAGAGACAGACAGACAGGCAGGGGGAGAGAGACAGACAGACAGACAGACAGACACTCACTTGCTAACACACACAGTTACTCACTCACTCACTCGACGCACACCTACACACACATGCACCTGCTCACAAACACCTACACTCAGGCACACACATACACACAGACATACAGTATAAACAGTAAACACTAGCTGCACGATTATGGCCAAAATCCTCATCATGATCATTTTGATCAGTATTGAGATCAAAATATTTTTCCACGGTTATTCATTGATTTTAGTGATAAAGGTATTTTTACGTAAGAAAAAAAACAACTTTTATTTTCAAGAGATTATATTAGATTATGATTAGAACATACTTTTGAATATAATATTCCATTTCTACCAAGTCTGTTCTGAAAAACGGCAGTAAATTCTACACACTGCACCTTTTAATGTTGTTGTGTGTGTGTGTGTGTGTGTGTGTGTGTGTGTGTGTGTGTGTGTGTGTGTGCGTGCGTGCGTGCGTGCGTGTGTGTGTTCTCGCTGTCAGGTTGCAGTTCTGCTGGTCGACACCCAGGGGGCGTTTGACAGTCAGTCCACCATCAAAGACTGTGCCACTCTGTTCGCTCTGAGCACCATGACCAGCTCTGTGATGGTACGCTGTCTCTCTTTTATGTGTCAATAAAGTTTGTCAATAAAGGGACACTGTGTAACATTTTAAAGGTGCAGTGTGTAATATGACATCATCAATAAAGTTCTAGAATGCAACGCTCCCTGGGTAACCCCAACCCTTTAGAATAATAACAGAAGCTACAGTGGCCTTCAAGGACAAGAACAATTCTACATTCTAAACAATGCACCTGATGACATTCGAAAAACATGGATGCCTCCATAAGACTTGCCTGCTCATTGTACAAAATGTAATATTAATATTTGTAATTCTCCGCTCAGGAGGATAATTCAGATTATTGGCAGAGGTGATTTTACACCAATGAGGACATATTTATGAATGAGGATATTGATTTTAGCTAATAAATTACTTAAAATGTTACACAGTGTCCCTTTAAGTAATTTATCAGCTAAAATCAATATCCTCATTCATAAATATGTCCTCATTGGTGTAAAATCACCTCTGCCAATAATCTGAATTATCCTCCTGAGCGGAGAATTACAAATATTAAGAAGAACTTTCTTGATGTCATATTACACAGTGCCCCTTTTAATAGTGTTTTAGATAAAGTTTTAAATGTGTCTGTGATAATGGATTGTTCACCTTATTATATTAAAGTCCTTCTTCACCGGTGGGAATATGAAGGTGTGTTGAACTCTGAGATCCTATGTAGTATAAATGTGCAAACATTTTAGAAATCGGTTCATCCTAGCCTGAGAAAAGGCAGAAAGAGTGTTTTATGGTCTCACTGTCTAACCCTACATTTTACAGATGTGACATCACTTCAGTAAAAATGTAGGGTTAGGATTAACAGGACAGCTGGGCCAAGGGAAGACTGAGGGAAGAAAAACCTCATTCATTATATTGTAATAGTGATTTTATAATGATAGAACACTGGTTCCGTTTGGGTGAAGTATTCCTTTAACCAACGCTTTGCTTTTGTGTTTTGTTCCAGGTTTATAACTTGTCCCAGAATGTTCAGGAAGACGACCTACAACACTTACAGGTCTGTTATCAGCTCAACATTTTCTGTGTCTGTCTGTCTTAGTGTCTGTATGAGTGAGTGAGTGTCTCCCTCTGTCTGTCTGCCTGTCTGTCTGTCTGTCTGTGTGTGTATGAGCGAGTGCGAGTCTCCCTCTGTCTGTCTTCAAGAGGTTTATTTGTCATATCCACATTAATAATTACAGCAGCTGTCATTTGGCCCCTTCAGTGTGTGTGTGTGTGTGTGTGTGAGACTGTGTGTGTGTGTGTGTGAGAGAGAGACTGTGTGTGTGTGTGTGTGTGTGTGTGTGTGTGTGTGTGAGACTGTGTGCGTGCGGCTATCTGTGTGTAGGTGTGCATTTGTGTTAAGGTGCGTGGGTGTGTGTGTGTTAGTGGGTTTGTGTGTGCGTTTGTGTTAAGGTGTGTGTGTGTGTGTCTGCACATTCAAGTGTTGACTGTTCCCTCGTTGCAGCTCTTCACAGAGTACGGACGGCTGGCCATGGAAGAAGTCTACGAGAAACCCTTCCAGGTAAAATCTGACACACTCTGTTCAAAAAAATATATATTTCTACTCTTCATATCTTTTAGCTTTTTCTCGATATTATATTTCGACTTTACTCTCAAAGTGCATAATTGTTTTTCGTGGCCCCAATACTTTTTTTTTCTTAAAAAAAAAAAAATAAAAACACTTACATAGCCCGGAGATTCTGGAAAAGTGCTTGAATTCTACTGGGAAAAATACTTTTTGTCAAAACGTGTATGTGTGTGTCTCTGCCTGTGTGTGTGTGTGTGTGTGTCTCTGCCTGTGTGTGTGTGTGTGTGTGTGTGTGTCTCTGCCTGTGTGTGTGTGTGTGTGTCTCTGCCTGTGTGTGTGTGTGTGTGTGTGTGTGTGTGTGTGTGTGTGTGTCTCTGCCTGTGTGTGTGTGTGTGTGTGTGTTCATTCAGACCCTGATGTTCCTGATCAGAGATTGGAGTTATCCCTACGAGCATCCGTACGGTCTGGAGGGCGGACGAAGCTTCCTGGACAAACGGCTGCAGGTCAGAACATCAAATCAGTTTAACCTCATCCTGCATTCCAAATCTCATACTTTCTACCATATAGTTTAGTAGAAAAAAGATTTAGGATGTCCCGATTCTTGTGGCCTGATTTAGGATGGTTAGAAGTACCCGGATGTCCTACTTCATCCGGCCAAGATTTTAAGTGTTGAAAAGTGCATCCTATTTGGGCGATTCTGACCCACAATCCAGTGCGCACTCGAAGTGACTTCACATCGACGAAGCCTCCATATGAAAACAAACGGGGATGAGACGGATATAAAAGCAAGAGGCAAGATCAAGGAGCCATGTTATGATGAAATAAGAGAGTAAGAGTTTGTCCCAATAGTATGCCTACTGCATCCTAACTAGATTATTTTTATCATCGGATGTAGTATGTAGAATAGAGAAAAGAAAGAGGAGGAGATTCAGGATGCAGGGTTTCTTTTTCCTCTCCTACATTCTACAGCTGATCATAAAAATAATCTAGTAAGTATGCAGTATGCATACTATTGGGACATACTTTAGTAATAATAATGGATAGGATTATATAGTGCTTTATTCCCTTAGGACTCAAAGCACTTCACAGGGTTCCAGGTTCCATTCATTCACACACAGTCATACTGGTGGTGGTAAACTACCATAGTAGCCACAGCTGCCCTGGGGCAGACTGACGGAAGCGTGGCTGCCATTCAGCGCCTATGGCCCCTCCGACCACCACCTGAAACATACAGCAGTCATACACATTCACACCAGGCAAGGTGGGTGAAGTGTCTTGCCTAGGGACACAACAACCATGACACAGGTGGCAGGGCGGGGATCGAACCGCCAACCCTTCGATCATTGGCCGACCCGCTCTACCAACTGAACTTTTTTTTTTACTTATTTATTTCATCCTAACATGGCTCCTTAATCTTGTCTCTTGCATTTATATCCGTCTCATCGCTGGTTGTTTTCATATGGATGCTCCGTTGATGTGACGTCACTTCACGTGTGCACTGGATTGTGGGTCAGAATCGCCCAAATAGGATGCTGTTTTCAACACTTAACATCTTGGCTGGATGTAGCAGACATTTCTAACCATCCTAAATATGCTCCGAGGAACTTTCAGTGTGTGTTCATTCTAGCGCCCCCCTTTGGACAAAAGCGGTAGTATTTTTACCACGCCAGCTGTTGTTCCTGGGTGAGCGTATACCCATGACAAAGGCATAAAGAAAAACTATATAAAAATAGCATTCTTTGCACTGATGGTCTCGTTTGCTGTCACGTGTAATTTATGATCATCAGAGGAACAATGAGACTGTTCCTCAAAGCTACTTTTTAAATGACTAGTGCCTTGCCCGTAGGAAGCCGGTCTGCTGTGTGTGTCCCGCTCGTCACTCATTTCAAGCTTTTGGTCGCAGCAGCCAATCAAACCAGAGGGAGGCGGGGTTTAGCCGGAGACTACTTCATGCCCGTCGTTACTGTGGCCTTCAGTGTGCGCATGTTTTCGCCGCCAGCATGATATAAATATGATAACTTCTACACATCTGGTCTAAAACTTCATAATCAATCAAGGATGCCGTGCGCAAGCCATATCCGGAAGCTCGGGCCGATCTGACTAACAGTGAGAGAGATATGCGAGTCACAGACAGACACAAAGACAGACAGACGTTTCTTGCTTTATAGATAGATAGATAGATAGATAGATAGATAGATAGATAGATAGATAGATAGATAGATAGATAGATAGATAGATAGATAGATAGATAGATAGATAGATAGATAGATAGATAGATAGATAATTAACAATGGCGCAAACGGAACAATATATATTTTTTAATGTGTTTTTTGCTGTTTTGTGTTGTTGTTGCAGGTGAAGCAGAACCAACACGAGGAGCTGCAGAATGTTCGTAAACACATCCACTCCTGTTTCTCTAACATCAGCTGCTTCCTGCTGCCGCACCCCGGACTGAAGGTCGCCACCAACCCACACTTTGACGGACGGCTCACCGGTAAGACTTATTTAGTATTATTATTGAGTATTATTATTATTATTTTGTTTTATTTAATTGATTTAGATTTTTATTAAATTTTTTACCGGTAAGAATAAAAAAAAAATTATTAGTATTTATTTATTATTATTTTTTCTGGCATTTTTCATGCTTTGAAACGGCTCACAGGTAAGAATGTTCTATATGTAAGTTGCTAAAAAAAGATAGATAAAAAAATCATAAAATGCTTCTCCCAATATCTTAGCGATTCAAAGATTAAGAAGAATAATAATAATCAACAATTAATTAATTAATTAATTAATTAATCAACAAAATCAACTCCACACACAGACACAGCCAGCCATAAATAACCTTTCCTCTGTGTGTTCCCAGACATTGATGCAGACTTTAAGAAGGAGCTGCTGAACCTCGTGCCGACCCTTCTCTCTCCTGAGAATCTGGTGGAGAAGGAGATCGGAGGACAGAAGATCACCTGCAGAGACCTGCTGCACTACTTCAAAGTCTGTCTGTCTGTCTGTCTGTCTGTCTGTCTGTCTGTCTGCTGCACTACTTCAAAGTCTGTCTGTCTGTCTGTCTGTCTGTCTGTCTGTGTCTCTGTGTGTCTGTCTGTCTGCTGCACTACTTCAAAGTATGTCTGTCTGTCTGTGTCTCTGTCTGTGTCTCTGTCTGTCTGTCTGTCTGTCTGTCTGTCTGTCTGTCTGCTGCACTACTTCAAAGTCAGTCTGTGTGTCTGTCTGTCTCTGTCTGTCTGTGTCTCTGTCTGTCTGTGTCTCTGTGTGTCTGTCTGTCTGCTGCACTACTTCAAAGTCAGTCTGTCTGTCTGTCTGTCTCTGTCTGTCTGTGTCTCTGTCTGTCTGTGTCTCTGTGTGTCTTTCTGTCTGCTGCACTACTTCAAAGTCTGTCTGTCTGCCTGTGTCTCTGTCTGTGTCTCTGTCTGTCTGTCTGTGTCTTTGTCTGTCCGTCTGTCTGTCTGTCTGTGTCTCTGTCTGTGTCTCTGTCTGTGTCTGTCTGTCTGTCGCACTACTTCAAAGTCTGTCTGTCTGTCTGTCTGTCTGTCTGCTGCACTACTTCAAAGTCTGTCTGTCTGTCTGTCTGTCTGTCTGTCTGTCTGCTGCACTACTTCAAAGTCTGTCTGTCTGTCTGTGTCTCTGTCTGTGTCTCTGTCTGTCTGTCTGTGTCTTTGTCTGTCCGTCTGTCTGTCTGTCTGTGTCTCTGTCTGTGTCTCTGTCTGTGTCTGTCTGTCTGTCGCACTACTTCAAAGTCTGTCTGTCTGTCTGTCTGTCTGTCTGCTGCACTACTTCAAAGTCTGTCTGTCTGTCTGTCTGTCTGTCTGTATGCTGCACTACTTCAAAGTCAGTGTTCCCTCCAAAAAAAAACTATTTCTGTGTTTTCTGTTTTGTTTATATAAGATGCTATTTCTCCTGGGACACACATCCTGCGTCTGCATTAGTAAACTAACTGCAGGCTCTGAGAATGTAAACAAACCCCCCTCCTCTGAAACTACACAGTGACCCTTTAAAGTCCTGTATGTTTTGTGCTCGAACTCTGAAACGAGCGGGACACTCAAAATGTTATCTGGCAATTACTGCAGAGCTGAATGATTAGGAGACCTGCGTTATGAACTGTGTATACTGTTTAAGATAGATAGATAGATAGATAGATAGATAGATAGATAGATAGATAGATAGATAGATAGATAGAGACCTGTCTTATGAACTGTGTATACTGTTTAAGTGATTTGCTGTGTGAATATAGAGATAACACGTATATCGCCAGCAATTATCTCTTACTTCACCTTTTTAATTACAATTCATTAAAAAAGTAAAAGTGCAAAGAATTAACGGGAAAGGAAATGTCTTTATTAATGAAGAGATGTTTTTCTGTGCTCTGTGTTTCAGGCGTACATGAAGATCTACCAGGGAGAAGAGCTTCCCCATCCAAAGTCCATGTTGCAGGTCAGACATCTCCCCCTGCTGGACAGAATATGATATTACACGTTCACACAAACACCAACCTCACTCTGGCTGTGTTCGAAAAGCCATACTATTCATCCTACTCGTCCTACTCATACTCATTTTGAAATCAATTTCAGTATCTGACGGTTGTGTATGCAAGTGTGTGTGTTGGGGAGAAATGCCCGGATGAGTACTTACTTCCGTGAAGATTTTGTGTATGGATCGATTGGATACTTTTCCTACTCAACCGCCCCACAATGCATTGCGTCCTTTCAAACGCCATTGGAAGTTTTTTTTTTATTCTTTATTGCTTCTGTATACTTCAGTGTAAACGGGCCGACGAACCTCGCATACACAATGGATGGTTGAGTAGACAGTATGTAGTATACAGTATATACATGTTGAGTATGTAGGAGGGAGGACTTTAGTGGGGCTTTTACAACACAGCCTTAGTCTATTTAAAGTTGCTCTGAGGAACTTTTCAATATTTCTGAAACAGTCTAATTTTTTCCTCTGATGATCATAAATTACATGTAACAGCAAATGCAATCAGTGCATCAGTGCAAAGAATGCTATTTTTATATAGTTTTTCTTAATGCCTTTGTCATGGGTATACGCTCACCCAGGAACAACAGCTGGCGTGGTAAAAACACTACCGCTTTAGTCCAAAGGGGGGCGCTAGAATTAACAGACACTGAAAGTTCCTCGGAGCAGCTTTTTAAACAACACAGCTGGATGAGAAAAATGTTTTGAATATTTTTTTGGGGTATTTTTTTTTCATGCTTTTATTTACAGTGTGGAGAGACAGAGATGAAATGTGTCAGAGAGGGGAATGACATGCAGAGAACGACCCGGGCTGGATTCTAACCCATCTCAGTCCTCTTCACAGCAGACCCGGGTCGTTCTCTGCATGTCATTCCCCTCTCTGACACATTTCATCTCTGTCTCTACACACTGTCTAATACAGCAAAAAAATAAAAGTTGTTAAAACCCTTCTGATTGGTTCATATTAACTGGTCCCCATGTGATGTGTTAATGTGTGTTTTTGTTGTTGTCCTGTTTCCTAGGCAACAGCGGAAGCCAATAACCTCGCCGCTGTAGCCGGAGCCAAAGACAGTTACAACAAAAGCATGGAGCAGGTACACGCATCATCACACAGACAGACAGACAGACAGACACATAGAGAGAGACAGAGACAGACAGACAGAGCGACACACTCACAGACAGACAGACAGACAGACAGACAGACAGACAGACAGACAGACAGACAGACAGACAGACAGACAGACAGAGCGACACACTCACACACATACATACAGACAGACAGACAGACAGACAGACAGACAGACACACACATACATAGAGAGAGACAGAGACAGACAGACAGACAGAGCGACACACTCACACACACACACACACACATACATAGAGAGAGACGGACAGACAGACAGACAGACAGAGCGACACACACACACACAGACAGACAGACAGACAGACAGCCAGACAGCCAGACAGACATATTTGAAGGTATGTTTAGAACACACACAACATTTTTAGAACACCTTTTTGCGAGTTTAAACATTCACAAGAACATTTTCTGTCACCTTTTCTTGGGCCGAATTTTAAACTATTACTTAACCTTAAAACATGCTGAAAGAATTGTGTAAATCTTTCCAAAACATATTAGTGTTAATGTCAGACAGATGAAGGGAGGAAGAGAAAGATGGAGGGAGGAAGAGACAGATGGAGGGAGGAAGAGACAGATGGAGGGAGGAAGAGACAGATGGAGGGAGGAAGAGACAGATGGAGGGAGGAAGAGACAGATGGAGGGAGGAAGAGAAAGCTTTATTTGATCATTTGTAATACTCTTAACCTAACGTTCATCAACTAAACTTTCCATAATCATTCTCAGCACTATTCTGAAGGTTATTACAGAAGGCAGAGTGAGGCAAAAAGCTTAAAAAATTTAAATGTTGACCTATTCCTTTAAAGGTGCAGTGTGTAATATGACATCATCAAGAAAGTTCTACAAAGTTCTAGAATGCAACGCTTCCTGGGTAACCCCAACCCTTTAGAATAATAACAGAAGCTACAGTGGCCTTCAAGGACAAGAACAATTCTAAATTTTAAACAATGCACCTGATGACATTCCAACTATGACACTTTCAAGATGGCGGCTCTAGGCCTTGGTCCAAAATATGCAGAAATATGGACATATATGAGACCCTTTATAAGGGAAAAAAAATAATTCAAAACATTTTTTTTCAGCTATTATGCACTAAATTAAATGTACTTATGGATATTATAATTACTTTCTACAAAATCTGCTAGGAAATAAAACCCAAAATTCTACACACTGCAGCTTTACGGAAACCTAAAAAGAACACAAACATAATTTTTAGAACTCCTTTCTCTGAGTAAAACCTTTCTTTTAACTGTTCCCTATATCAGGTGTGCGGTGGGGACAAGCCTTACCTGTCCCCGGCTGAGTTGGAGCGACGTCACGTTGACCTGCGTCTGGCGTCCGTGCGTCTGTTTCGCTCGGTGAAGAAGATGGGAGGAGAGGAATTCTGCCGGCGCTACCAAGACCGTCTCGAGTCAGAACTAGATGAAGCGTTCGCCAACTTCACCAAACACAACGACGGCAAAAACATATTCTTCGCGGCACGCACGCCGGCTACTCTCTTCGCCGTGATGTTTGTTATGTACGTGGTGTCAATGGTGACAGGATTCCTGGGCGTTAACTCCGTGGCGGTGATGTGTAACCTGGTGATGGGCGTGGCTCTGGCTGCGTTGTGCGTGTGGGCCTACGCTAAATACTCCGGGGAGTTCAGAGACGTCGGCAGAGCCATCGATCAAGTGGCTGAGACGCTGTGGGAGCAGGTGGGTGAAATGAGAGAGGGGGAGTTGTGTGGGGGGTGTGTATGTGTGAGTGTCTGTCTGTGTGTGAGTGTCTGTCTGTTAGTATGTGTGTGTGTGTCTGTATCTCTGTGTGTGTGTGTGTGTGTCTGTCTGTCTGTGTGTGTGTGTGTTTGTCTGTGTCTGTCTGTATCTCTCTGTCTGTTTGTGTGTGTGTGAGTGTCTGTCTGTCCTTGCGTCTATGTCTGTGAGTATATGTGTCTGTCTGTGAGTATATCTGTGTCTGTCTGTCTGTCAGTATATCTTCTTAAAGAGCCTGTGTGTCTCCCTGTGTGTAACCCCTAAATCTCTATCTCCCTCTCCGTGCTTCCAGAGAACTCCTCGAAAGGTGAGCCTCCCGTCAACATGTCCCTCACGTCACCCGCTCATCCTATCTATCTATCTATCTATCTATCTATCTATCTATCTATCTATCTATCTATCTATCTTGTTTGTTAGACGAGATGTACAATGTTACAGAAGTCGTAATATTTCACAACGGTAACATTTCTTTTTGCGAAGTTATAAGCATTTGTAGCATTTTAACAATTAACTTTTTTATTGCTCATTTCATTTCATAATATGTTTCTCCTGCTGCATGTCACGTTTACATGGAGGTAAAGGTGCAGTCAGTGATTCTGGAGAACGCTTGTTGTCAAAATCACTTTGTCAAAAATCAGTGAATATCTCCTCATGATCCACTACCTGTCTGTACTGAGTGAATATCTCCTCATGATCCACTACCTGTCTGTACTGAGTGAATATCTCCTCATGATCCACTACCTGTCTGTACTGAGTGAATATCTCCTCATGATCCACTACCTGTCTGTACTGTGCGAGAAAAAAAAATCCACTGTTTACACACAGCCTAGGTTCTGTAAACTGGCACGTAAACACAGGGGGCCCACCGTAGCTAGCAACATGCCCATTTACAGAGCCTAGGCTGTGTACTTACACCAGTTTTTTAGCACACACACAGTACAGACAGGTAGCGGATCATGAGGAGATATTCACACAGTACAGACAGGTAGTGGATCATGAGGAGATATTCACTCAGTACAGACAGGTAGTGGATCATGAGGAGATATTCACTCAGTACAGACAGGTAGTGGATCATGAGGAGATATTCACTCAGTACAGACAGGTAGTGGATCATGAGGAGATATTCACTCAGTACAGACAGGTAGTGGATCATGAGGAGATATTCACTCAGTACAGACAGGTAGTGGATCATGAGGAGATATTCACTCAGTACAGACAGGTAGTGGATCATGAGGAGATATTCACACAGTACAGACAGGTAGTGGATCATGAGGAGATATTCACTCAGTACAGACAGGTAGTGGATCATGAGGAGATATTCACTGATTTTAACAAAGTGATTTTGACAACAAGCGTTCTCCAGAATCACTGACTGCATCTTTTCAGGAGTTAAATAACCATTTTAAAAGTTCGTTCATCATTGTAATAATGTGATTCACGTTGGCTTGCTTATATATCCGTCTCAGTCCATTGTGATGTAACTTCTGCTGCAGTGGATTGTGGGTCAGAACCTCCATAAAGTCGAACCACTACACCATCCCTGCGTTCCAATTCACATAACTCTTTCTTTTTACTACATACACTACATACTAAATTACAGAAGAGTTTTAGGGCCACGGGAGAGAAAAAACAATCAGATAAGGAAGGTTTTTTTTTCATTATGTTGAGAAATGTCAAGAATAAAGACGAATACTCCAAAATGCTGTTGGAGTTAGTGGGGCATTTATGTATTTTCAGCATACTACAATTGACATGCATGTATTAGGACATCCTAAATCTTTTTCTGGCATTCTTAATAGTAGGGAAGTATGGGGATTGGAACGCAGGGAATGTGCTATGTGACTGAAATAGTGTGTGTGTGTCTAAATGTAACAGTGATTCTATTTTTCTTTCCCTTCAGATTTTCTCCAAACTTTTCGAAGTCGCTCGGAGTCGAGTTCCGTTCGGAAGCCTCATCCCGTTGCCGCGACAACGACTGGCCTCCAACAACAACGTCAAGAAGAAAAACTAGCGACTGACGAGTTAAAGGTGCAGTCAGTGATTCTGGAGAACGCTTGTTGTTTTAAAATCAACTTTTTATGGGACAAAATCAGTGAATATCTCCTCATGATCTGCTACCTGTCTGTATTGTGTGTGAGCTGAAAAGTTATCCAGTGTTTATACTCAGCCTAGGCTCTGTAAACTGGTATGTAAACAAAGGGGGCCCAGTGTAGCTAGCAACATGCCAGTTATGTGAATATCTCCTCATGATCCACTATGTACGTGTGTGCGCTGAAAAAAAATCCAGTGTTAATACACAGCCTAGGCTCTGTAAACTGGCAGGTAAACAAAGAGGCCCACCATTGCTAGAAACATGCCCCTTCACAGAGCCTAGGCTGTGGATTTTTTCTTCAACACACACACACACACACACACACACACACACACACACACACACACACACACAGACAGTAGAGACAGGTAGTGGATCATGAAGAGATATTCACTGATTTTTGGACAAAAAGTTCATTTTAACAACAAGCGTTCTTCAGAATCACTGACTGCACCTTTTTAAATGAGTTTGTGTTGTGAGCGCAGAAAGACTGAACGATTCGTAGTCGGTATTTATTTGGTGGGAGGGGCCATTACTCCATCACTAAGCAACACATATGATTCCCATGTTATGTGAATGATGTATGAATGAATAGCATGTTTCTGTTTTTTGTCATGACCTAGTGTTGACAATACACAGCCTAGGCTCTGTAAACTGGTATGTAAACAAAGGGGGGGGGGCCTACCGTAGTACTGTAGCTATAGCAACATGCCAGTTTACAGAGCCTAGGCTGTGTATTAACACTGGATTTAATTTTTTTTTTTTTTTTTACGTTTACAGCTTTACTCCCATGACTGACAAAAACAACGGACGGTTTTCTGGGAAAAAATTCAGATTATTATTATTTTACTTCTGTCTCTCAAACTCACGGATGATATTTCTTCGTTTGTGTTTTTAACAGGTCTTAAAAGAATGTTAAAAGGTGCTCCGAGGAACTTTCAGTTTGTGTTAATTCTAGCGCCCCCCTTTGGACAAAAGCGGTAGTGTTTTTACCACGCCAGCTGTTGTTCCTGGGTGAGCGTATATACCCATGACAAAGGCATCAAGAAAAAACTATACAAAAACAGCATTCTTTTGCACTGATGGTCTCGTTTGCATTCCGTCACATGTAATTTATGATCATCAGAGGAAAAATTAGACTGTTTCAGAAATATTTAAAAGTTCCTCATAGAGACTTTAACATTATTTAAACCTACGATACATCAATCAAATGTTTTGTCTCGGCATTAGGAACCACAGTTTAACGCGACCTGTTCGATGGAGTGAAGTTATGAACACAAATTAACACTAAACAGACGTCCATGAGTTTGAGAGAGAATTTTTAAAAAGTGAAATAATCAAAAATTCCCACAACCAGCCGGTACCTGAAGTATTCACGGAGTCAACACTAAACAATGACATCACTACTTTCAGTATTGACATTATTGGTAACACTTTACAATAAGGGTACATTAATTAACTGTTATTTAATGTTATGTATGGTTAATTAACGCGTAGCTTATGCTAAAGACCTACTTCACCGGTGGAAATATGAAGGTGTATTGAACCCTGAGATCCTATGTAGTATAAATGTGCCAACATTTTTAGAAATCGGTTCATCCTAGCCTGAGAAAAGGCAGAAAGAGTGTTTTATGGTCTCACTGTCTAACCCTACAGTTTCAAAATGTAGGTTTAGGATCAACAGGACAGCTGGGCCAAGGGAAGACTGAGGGAAGAAAAACCTCATTCACTATATTATAATAGTGATTTTATAATGATAGAACGCTGGTTCTTTATGGGTGAAGTATTTAAGTACGTGTTAATGCTTCGTTAACTAATTCTTTGTTAAGGATAACAGTACGTTAATGCTTAGTTTATGTAGCATTTATTAACAGTTTTGCTTATTAGGCCTTAATTAAGCGTTAACTAATAGTTAATTAATGTACCCTTATTGTAAAGTGTTGCTGACTTATTTAATGTTTCTCTTAGACAAACTCGCAATCACCAAAATGTGAATGAATTGTTCCTTCAGTCTTAAATTATCTCTAGTGTACGACGGCGTATCGGGACGAATCAAACTGAGCTTGGGACAGAGGAATTATTATGAGAAAAAACTCTTTAGTTTAACCATTAAAGGTGCAGTGTGTAACTTTGTGTGTGTCAGAGAAGTGAAACATTTTCTAAGGTATATTCTCATAACTGAATAAACAAACTTTCCTCACAGGAAAATGTAGATCCCTGGAACACTGTTTGAAGTTAGAAAGCTTCCTGAAAAGTTACTGTTTCACTGTTGTTGTTGTTTACAGCAACAGGGCCCACAGTTTGGTTTACAAACATATTCTAGTCTTACGTTTGGTTCCAGGTTCCTCTAAACCACGACAGAAATAATTCCCCTGGCTTGTTTTTTTCCCAATATGCCATCGTACTGTTTTTTCTATTTTTATTATGATTCCTTTTGAGATTCCGTGCTTCTGAACAATTCCATTTTCCACCTGTTGGTTCACGATGATTATTTTAAGCTTTTAAAACTTTCTTCTTGAGATGTGTAGAAGATATTAAATTATGTAAATGAACTTGTGTAATTTCCTCCTTACGAGGCTAAAGGACTGAATCACCTCCTCGTGTGTGTGTGTGTTAAGTAAATCAACAAGCCAAAATCTGTCAAATTATTATGAAGGTTTTCTTTTTTTTTTTTTTTTTATGCTTTATTGATAGTGTAGAGACAGAGTGGGAGTGACATGCAGAGAACGACCGCGGGCTTGAATCGAACCCGGGTCCGCTGCTGGCCGAGGCCCATGGGGGGGGACGCCCTACCAACTGAGCTAAGGGGGGGGACGCCCTACCAACTGAGCTAAGGGGCGCCCCCAATATGAAGGTTTTCATTGCAAATTACTATGTTTTTCTCTTATTTTTTTCTTAAGTTAATCATCATTCCATCCACGTCACAACCACCACAGTGTGCTTATTGTTTTCCTGTACAGTTTTCAAACAAGCCTCATCCACACACACACACACACACACACACACACACACACACACAGGGCATGTGTACGAAATATTATACATATATAAATAAATATAACTTTTCTAGACCTTTTTGTAGCCCGGAGGAACAAACGGTTTTTGGGTTCAGCTCACTTGGATGTGAAGGAATGCTTTCGTGATTTTTGTGGATATGTCTTAAGAAATTCCTTTTTTTTTATATTATATATATATATTTGTAAATTTGATCTTTCATGAAACGATTCCACTGTCGCTGTTTAAAATCTGGATTAATTATTATTATTTTTTTTGTCTTCTGTTTTTCTGCATTTTAAAGTTATTTTCGTTAATTTATTTTGAAGAAAAATATTATTAAACCAAACGCCTACAACACACACAGAGCTGTCCTTCTTTTTTTGAATGCTGTGAATTTATTGTTAAGTGTTTTTATAACCCACAGGGGGCAATGTACACTCGGTTTGAACACATGGGGCCTGTTTTCACCAGAATTGGGTAAAAAGTTTTTAAGTGCTACTGTGCTAACTAGATTGTGTTTATGATCAAATGTATGTAGAATAGAAAAAAGTAAGAGTATGAGATTTGGAGCACAGGGAAAGATTTTTCAGGTTATTTGGGGTTCTAGTAAAGCATTTAACACACTATTGTATTACATATGTCACTGCTAATGTTAAGACAAACCCTGCGTTCCGAATCGCATACTTTCTACTATTTAGTATGGAAGAAAAAAGATTTAGGATATCCCATTTTCTTGTGGCCAGATTTAGGATGGTAAGAAGTACCCGGATGTGTACTACATCCCGCAAAGATGTTGGAAAAATGAAAACTGCATCCTATTTGGGCGATTCTGACCCACAATCCAGTGCGCACGTGAAGTGACATCACATCGACGAAGCCTCCATATGAAAACAAACGGGGATGCGACGGATAGAAAAGCGAGAGGCAAGATCAAGGAGCCATGTTATGATGAAATAAGAGAGTAAAGTATGCCCCAATAGTATGCATACTGCAACCTAACTAGATTATTTTTATCGTCGGATGTAGTATGTAGAATAGAAAAAGAAAGAGTATGCCATTTGGAACGTAGGGTTTGTCATCCATAAGTAACCTCACCAAAACAGATGAATACAGCTGCACCTTGTTGTGGATTATACATTGTATTTATTCAGAGATCTAGTAAAACATTTAACATACTTTTGTATTTCATATGACACTGCTAATGTTGAGGTGTCTGGGCAGATCAGAGAAAGGCAAGTTTATTTCTATAGCACATTTTCAGACACAAGGCCACTCAAAGTGCTTTACAGGGGCAAGATTAGAATACATAAAACACATTAGAAGACATTTAAAAGCGAATGAAAAGAAGTAAAACATTTAAATTAAATTAAAAGTACAGGTTAAAATGGAAACAGAAAAGTCTTCAGACTCGATTTTGACTGAGGGTTGCAGCAGACCTCAAGTTTTCTGGGAGTTTGTTCCAGATTTTTGGTGCATAATAACTAAAAGCTGCTTCTCCTTGTTTAGTCCTAACTCTGGGGACTGTAAGTAGACCTGTCCCAGACGACCTAAGGGCTCTGGACGGTTCATAACGTATCAGCATATCAGTAATGTATTTTGGCCCTAAACCATTTAGTGCTTTATAAACCAACATCAGTATTTTGAAATCAAGAAACACACAGGGCAATAGGCAATGGCAGTCACACACAGGAAGGCGGTGCCTAATCCAGCAGACAGATGCAGGGAGCAAGGCAGTAGTGTGCATGCCAGGCCAATAGATGGCGGTGAAGCTTTGTAGAAAGATTCTTAAAGGTGCAGTGTGTAATATGACATCATCAAAAAAGTTCTAGAATGCAACGCTCCCTGGGTAACCCCAACCCTTTAGAATAATAACAGAAGCTACAGTGGCCTTCAAGGACAAGAACAATTCTAAACAATGCACCTGGTGACATTCGAAAAACATGGATGCCTCCATAAGACTTGCCTGCTCAATGTACAAAATGTAATATTAATATTTGTAATTCTCCGCTCCGTTGGCAGAGGGGATTTTACACCAATGAGGACATATTTATGAATGAGGATATTGATTTAAGCTAATACATTACTAATGTTACACAGTGCTCCTTTAACCACTCATAATTTACATCTGTACATATTGCATTAACGTATTTTTATTTCACATTATTCTATGTACAATATTCTATTTACATTTAATTTTGCATTCTAGAGTATAATTCTTATGGTGCACATTATTTCCACGCTAGGATTTGTATCTGCACAGTGTCCTTGCACTACTGTTGTGTGTATTTGTGTCTCAGGTGTATCTCTCTCTCTTAACTTCTTTTTTCTACTTCTTTCTAACTTCTTTCTTTTTCTATATTGCATTGTTGAGAGGAGCCTGGTATGTAAGAAATTCATTGCCAATGAATGCTGCACACACACACACACACACACACACACACACTGCTGATGCTGTTATTATTATTAACGTGCATATGAACAATAATCATCTTGAATCTTGAGATGATCCCAGGTCCGGGCTCTGGATTATCAGAACATAGCGGATCCTCCACACACACACACACCTTGACACTCACTCACTTGCTCACTCGCTCACTCACTCACTCACTCACTCGCTCACTCGCTCACTCACTCACTCGCTCACTCACTCACTCACTCGCTCACTCACTCACTCAATAGGACGGCTTCCACCTGTTGAGAGAAGAAGACAGACAGCGGAAGTCATGAATCAGAGTTTACAGAGACTCCCTCCATCAGCACATCCAGTATAAAGAGCAGCAGGCACTTAAATCAAATCAAATCAGTTTTATATATATTATAGCCCAATATCACAAATAGACATTTGCTTCAGTGGGCTTTACATTCCATACACTATGATACAATATGACACCCTGCCCTTACACCCTTAGCTCGGCTGAGAAGAAACCCTTTACCGGGATTAAAAAATTTGAAGAAATCTCAGTGAGAGTCGACAGAGTAAGGGATCCCTCTCCCAGGACGGACATGCTGCAATAGATGTCATAAGTCCAGTGTGAACACACACACACCAGGTCTGTTTACTGTTCACTGAGCAGATTTCACTGAAGTAAACAATGGAACTTAAGTGCTGAGAGTCCTGAATGCATGATGACTTCAGAACCAGAGAGATGTTCACTGCTCACTGTAATGATTTACTGCTGTGAGGGTTCAAAGCTCGTCACATCTAGTGTCTCACTGACATTATGGACAGATTAAACATGACTATAACATGGCACTGATAAATACTGTGTTCTGATTGGTCAAACACATCATTCTATAGTCTGTTATTTCTCGATAACGATAATTCACTGTTGCTATGGACATTGTTCTGATGTATCACATACTGTCATATCAATATGCTGACAGACTGTCCAATCTCTCTCCTTCTCTCTCTATCTCGTTCTGTCTCTCTCTCCCTTTCTCTCTCTCTGTGTGTGTCTCTCTCTCTCATCCTGAAGCCTGTCACCAGTCCCCTCTCGCAGCTTCACTGACAAGGTTGGAGGTTTACCAGAAAATACTGGATATTTGCTATGATACGAACTGTGTTTAAAAAGTAATAATTATTATTTAACTTTTATTTCTACATTAAGAAGAAGGTATTATTTAGAATAGCAGCCAAAGTCTACTTATGGGAAGGGAAGGATGACTAGGAGATATCGACATAAAATACAACTTAAATACCAAACTAAATAGGCAATGATAACACAGACAGTGAAACCAGCAGTGTTAAGTGACATTCTGCTGAAAGCAGCTTGGACTGACTCCAACCCTCTACTCACATCAGAGTCTCCAGTCTGTAGTCTGGACTCTCCTTAAGATCAACCAGAGGCTTCACTGCTGAATCCTGCAGCTTGCTGTTTCTCAGATCCAGCTCTCTGAGATGGGAGGGGTTGGACTTCAGAGCTGAGGCCAGAGAAGCACAGCTGATCTCTGACAAACTGCACCACCTCAATCTGAATAAAGAATAAATGATGTTCGTTTAGAGAAAGAGTGTGTGTGTGTGTGTGTGTGTGTGTGTGTGTGTGTGTGTGTATGTCCTGCCTTCACATTTATACTAGCTACGAGTTCTTGTACCTGTTTGCTTTAACATTTAAGGCAGCTCATAGCTTGGCAGTTTAATGCTTTTAATGTGAAGCAGCATGGGATGCAGTGGTGCCTGTAGCATATCCACAAACACACACACACACAAACACACACGCCTCCAATTATAGTAGTGGGAGGGTATAAGATCTACAATAGTAACAGAGTCAGTGAACTGACCTCAGAGTCTCCAGTCTACAGAGTGGACTCTCCAGAAAACCACACAGCAGCTTCACCACTGAATCCTGCAGCTTGTTCTTGCTCAGCTCCAGCTCTCTGAGATGGGAGGGGTTGGACTTCAGAGCACAGACCAGAGAAGCACAGCTGATCTCTGACAAACTGCAGTCCCTCAATCTGAATAAAGAATAAATGATGTAAGTTTACAGAGAGAGTGGTTTCTGTCGGCTCCTGTTCCTCAAACAGCTTTTAGTCGGAGCACGAAATGTAATCAAGACCCGAGATGTAATAACAAATGTTTTGAGTGTGTGTGTGTGTGTGTGTGTGTGTGTGTTATCAGACATTATTTGGTTTAACAAACTGAAATGAATGAAAACCAAATAATTATTTATTTCTCGTTCAACTATAAATAGTTGGGACGATATTAACTGGAAAAACATGTTGATTCACCAAAATGTATGAACATTAATTTAAACATTTTCGACAATTTATTTTGTGACTGAAGACTAAACTTTGGAAATTAAAATATGATAAAAGAAAATGTTTAACTTTATTTATGGGAGTTATATTTGTACATTATTAATTTTAATTCTTAATTAAATATATAAGATCTACAATAGTAACAGAGCCAGTGAACTGACCTCAGAGTCTCCAGTCTACAGAGTGGACTCTCCAGAAAACCACATAGCAGCTTCACTCCATTGCTGTTACCCAGAACCAGCTCTCTGAGATGGGAGGGGTTGGACTCCAGAGCTGAGGCCAGAGAAGCACAGCTGATCTCTGACAAACTGATGTGACTCAATCTGAATAAAGAACAAATTATGTAAATTTAGAGACTGTGTGTGTGTGTGTGTGTGTGTGTGTGTGTGTGTGTATGTGTGTGTTCTGAAGGATCAATACATTTACATTTTATTTTGTGACAGCAAACTAAACTATTTACAACACAAATGAAAATATAAAGAATTAAAATCTATAATGTTATGTTTGTTCGTACACACGTTAGGTTTATTTGTAAATTAAATATATAAGATCTACAATAGAAACAGAGTCAGTGAACTGACCTCAGAGTCTCCAGTCTACAGTCTGGACTCTCCAGAAAACCACATAGCAGCGTCACTCCTGAATCCTGCAGCTTGTTGTGACCCAGATCCAGCTCTTTGAGATGGGAGGGGTTGCACTTCAGAACTGAGGCCAGAGAAGCACAGCTGATCTCTGACAACCTGCAGTCCTCCAATCTGAATAAAGAACACATTAGATTACGTTACTAAAAACTTTAAATGTTAAATATCGACATTTTATGTGGTGGAAATTACTTTAGTGCTCTACCTAAGATTTGATAAACAACATTGACCATCTGTATGGCAATGAGCAGTGTATTGTGGCAATGAGCAGTGTAGTGACAGAGCTGTTAGACTTACTTTGTCACTCTTACTTTTTCAAGGAAGGCATGTCATTCAGATCTTTCTGAGTGACAGTTAGCTTAACCCAGCTTCCTTCACAGCCGTCCGCCCCCCCCCCCCCTCTTTCCTTTCCATTTTTTTTTAATTGGGCAGCGGGAGAAGTTATGCTGAGAAAGGGGGTGCAGTTACCCTTTAAGTTTAAGGACAGAGAGAGATAGAGAGAGTGTGTGTGTGTTTTATTCCATATCAGGATCAATATCAATTATGATATATCGATAGAAAAAATATTTTCTAAAAAAAACTCAAATGAATGGAAACCAACAAAAAAGTATTTTCTCCTTCAACTAGAAAGTTAATATTAAAATGTGAAAATTTCCGAAATGTATAAACGTGAAATTTACTTTAAACATTTTGTGTATTTTGTGACTGAGGACTAAACTTTGTGCAAGAGAAATGAAAAAATTAACAAAGAAAATCTAAAACTTTATGGATGTTTGTACATACATTAGATGTCAGGGCTGTACGCTTATTTTTTTAGGTGGTAGCACTGCACCACCTTTATTATTACTGCACACTAGGGTGTGCAGTAATAATTATAGAAAAATTAATAGGGGTGCACTGATTGCAATTTAGACAAAAGAATCTAACCTGCCAATTGCAATTTTTTGCTGATTCAGAATTATTTCTCCCCATAAAAATATAAGAATAATATATATATCTATATATTTGTTGTATATACATATCATTATTATATTAATAATAATAAAACATTTTAGAAAATGTCCTTCTGTTAATTAAAACCAAACTTTAAAACATTGAACATAGCCTATTAAATAAAATATACATATTGGTACAATTTAGGATAAATTAAATAGGTTGTTATGAATGTGTTGGGAGTAGTTCTTCAGTAGCTTATTCCAAACTTTGTCTAAATAGACTACTGATGACTTTTCTCTGCAGCTGAATGAGTTGCCTTTCAAGCTAGAGCACTGCAGGGCTGTAAAGCGTTAACTTCCTGTTCTTACCAGCTTCAAAATAAAATTCAACTCACGTTTGGCTAGTAACAGGCTTTTAATGTGAAGGCGCACAGGAAATGTTATGTTTGCACATATGCTAACTTAACTACGGTAATGAGCCGTCTCCTTCCGGTTATTACCGTTAGTGAAGTTTTTAGACGCTAGAATCGCCGCACAAGTAACAGGTCCCGAGCATCTTTCACCAGCCAAAGTGAAGTGTGGACTCAATAACTTACTCGCCTAAGACTACATTTAACCACATTTGGAGCTTGTTAATGTAGAGCCCTCTAAGCAGAGTTGTGCATCTCTCCTCTGTGTCTCAAAGAGACAGCATCAAGCTATCGCACTAGTGCGAGTGGATTTGTATTCATCATCGCACGTGCGATCAGTAGCAAATGCGATCAAAACTGTCGCACTGTACAGCCCTGGATGTAATTGTTAATTAAATATGTAAGATCTACAATAGTAACAGAATCAGTGAACTGACCTCAGAGTCTCCAGTCTACAGAGTGGACTCTCCAGAAAACCACACAGCAGCTCCACCACTGAATCCTGCAGGTCGTTTCCCTCCAGATTCAGCTCTCTGAGATGGGAGGGGTTGGACTTCAGAGCTGAGGCCAGAGAACCATAGCTGATATCTGACAAACTGCAGAGACCCAATCTGAATAAAGAATAAATGATGTAAGTTTAGAGATAGTGTGTAAGTGTGTGTGTGTGTGTGTGTGTGTGTCTGTCTGTATGTGTTTGTGGCGGCAGTGGTGAAGTGTGAGGAGGTCGTCCACTGGGTTACAGGGTCGGTGGTTGGATCCCCCGTCTCCCCGCCACATGTCCAAGTGTCCCTGGGCAAAGAGACACTGAACCCCACATTGCTCCCGATGGTTCAGAGAGCGCCTTGCAAGGCAGCTACTGCTATCGGTGTAACAGGGGTTGACACTAAGGTTTCAAAAGCACTTGCCCATAGGGCAAGTACAGGTAATGTTTTACTTGCCCGAATGTCGTGTTCACTTGCCCAAAAAAACTGTAAAACAATGATATATATATAGGCTAATTAAATTATACATTTTAGCGAACCGTATCTCTTAAATGCAAACACAGCTTACTAGTCTCATCCTGACCACATAAAACCAACAACAATTCATATAAGCCTATATATCATGACATCACACTACACCAAGCGCTTGGTCCTGCTGCAGCATCGTAAAAGGGCCTCTTTTTGCCAGGCACCTGGCCTGGTTTTGGGGGTCTCAGAAAACTCAGTGTAGCTCAGAGTCAAGCTGACGGTAAGCTTCCACACAAAAGTGTTCAGAAACGGTCACATTGTGCGAAAAAGTGATAGTCTGCCATAAAATATTGAAGTCCACCATGTTAAAGCTTTTGCCCAGTTATACTGTAAGTAGGGAGGGGGATCATTAATTTCTATTCATATTGATACCATTATAAAGACTCCACAATCCAAATCTTTATCAATACTTTTCTATTATTTTGTTAAAAGAGAACTGGTATTATTGCTTTAATTGCTTACAAGATTAGAATAGCTAAGGATAGGACTTTAAACAGGTCATAATTCCATATTTAGGCCTACTAATAATTTTATATTGCTGGGGAAACAAGTTTTTCACCCAAACTGTATTATTCAAGCTTCTCACGAAAAACTTAAATTTCCTTTTTTCTTGATGTTACATTTGAACACATCATGATGTCATTTTATTGACCTTTGCCTAATAATCATTTTACTGAGCCGACCTGAACACATCACATTTGAACCGTTTGCGATTTTTTTTTAAGGCCAACTAGTTCTTATCCTGCAGATTTTAATATGGATTTAAAAACTATCACGTTTTTTAACTGCGGGACTTGCTACACAGTCTCTCGGTTGCGTTTGTTGATCACCGCTGCTTTGAATGAATGATGAGACGGTGCCGAGCCCGTCTGCAGCATGGTCTGCAGCGGCAGCGGCTCAGCGGACGGATTTATTTTTTATTTATTTTTTTTGGAGACAGAGTTGGAGCAGGTTGAAGGAGTTTCTTCAAGACAGTCGAAGGTACAACACTTTTACAGTCTATGATGCAGACCACTGATGGAATAATTCGCCAAAGTAGGCCTAATTAGTTGAAGATGACCCGACTCTACTCGATATTTAAAATTACATCATGTGATTGTGACCTACTGGACCCCATAGCGGTATCGATAAGCTCAAACGTTATTGATTTCTGGGGTTTGAATATAGCGGAACCAGGTCCGTAGCCTAATAGAGCCGGCTTTCGGAACGTAGACAGCGAAACTGCGCGCGCGTGTTGTGTGTGTGTGTGTGTGTGTGTGAGCGAGCGAGAGAGAGAGCGAGAGAGCCTGATGCTGCTGGCTGCCGTGCGCAGCTGCTCAATAGTAAATATAGCCGATCTATTTTGTGTGAGTTAGCGGGGAAAAATTTTTTTTGCGGACTCTAAAACACATGAATAAATAGCTTAGACTACTGACAACTCATCTAAAATCCACTTGCCCGGTCGGGCAACCAAAAAGCAATATCAACTTGTCCGAATATTATTTTCACTTGCCCCGGGCAAGCGGGCAAGCGTTAGTGTCAACCACTGGTGTAAGAAACTTAACACAAAACATTTCCTCAGTTTCTTTTGGGACTGAACACTAAAATTCGTACAAGGGAAATGAAAATTTGAACAAAGAAAATAAATATGTAACTTTATGGATGTTAGTTATGTTTTTACATTCATTCCGGTGAAATATTGTAAAATGTTGTTCACCAAAAATTATCCCAACCTGGGTGGACAATGGATGCAGAAAGTTATCATGTATATAGTTAGTTTCATTGAATTATTTATTTTTTAGATTTTTTATTTCACCTGCAGTCCCTGGCAGGTTGATAACTTAAAAGAAAACATTAAAAAACTACAAAAATAAACAAAATGGCACAAGCACAGACAACTAAAATGACACAACCATTATTCCAGCCCATAACAAGTTGGTGATGTGTGAAAAACATAAATCAAGTACAGACACAGATAAAAGTGCATGCACATATAGAACATTAAAACACATAAGCATTTAAACAAAGACAAAAAGCACATGAGCACAGACAAGGAGACAATAGCAAGTACACATATACTAGTAGCATAAATGCAGACAAAAACACAACTAGTAAACACAAGACAAACACACTATCCCAGATAGGAAAAGGCTGACAAAATAACTTAGTCTGTCATTCTGTCTATCATTGTCTGTGTCTGTATTTGTGCTTATATATTTTTTTATATTCCGAAGTGCAAGACAAATTCCCCTTAATAATAATAAAGGTTTATCTCTACAAGCCGCCGAGGAGCAGGACACACAGCCTGTTGCCTCTGGATGTGCATATTCACACTGTACAAACGGCTCACTGAATGAAAACAGCTCCTAATGATTAACAGGCAATAAGCGAAAATGAAAATTAATCAGCAGCAGCAGATGACATCGATCTCTTGGATGAGAAGAAATAATCGAGATGTGAGTTGGTTGGTTCAGAAAATTTGCTCAAGTCAATCATATTTTCTGTCTACACCTGTCTAATATGTTAACTTTTTCATGTTTAATTGGTTTGTAAGCTTGTACTGTACGATACAAAAAGTATATAAAGATTAAATATAGCAGTAACAGAGTCAGTGAACTGACCTCAGAGTCTCCAGTCTACAGAGTGGACTCTCCAGAAAACCACACAGCAGCTTCACTCCTGAATCCTGCAGCTCGTTGTAGCTCAGATCCAGCACTCTGAGATGAGAGGGGTTGGACTTCAGAGCTGAGGCCAGAGAAGCACAGCCGAACGTGCAGTCCCTCAATCTGAATAAAGAATAAATGATGCAAGTTTAGATACTGTGTGTGTGTGTGTGTGGGGGGGGGGGTCTGGATCATCCAAGGGTTTTGTTTGAGATCTCTATTAATAACTACACTACCCATAGTCCTAGTGGCTCAACTGAATACAATCAAAATACTACACCTCAGTATCTCCAGTCTGCAGTTTGGACTCTCCAGTCCGGCCCAGAGAGGCTGCAATCCTGATTCCTTCACGTTTTCGTTAATAACCAGGTCCAGCTCTATCAGATGGGAGGGGTTGGACTTCAGAGCTGAGGCCACAACTTCACAGTGAGTCTTTGAGAGATGACAGCAAGAAAGTCTGTAATGACACATGTATTACTAAATGTTTAGGGATGGGGCCGATCCGATCCAGTATCGGGTCCGATATGGGCGAAATCTATGGATTGGATATCGGACTGATAGCTCCGATATAAAATCCGATAAAAAAAAAAAAATTTAATTAATTTAATTTATCTTATTTTATTTATTTTTTTAACTATGAAAGAGCGAAAGCCCCGCGCGAGCAGATGCCGACGTTCGGTGGAGGGAGATATGATTTGAATACTCGTTCTAAAAAAAACACACCAAAGTCTGAGTTTCTTACTTTTTCCCCGTGGAAGCGAACAGAGCTGTTGTTCCGTTCCAAATCAGCTGTGCCATCGTAGCTTAAACGAGTTTATTAATCCATCCTGGAACATGCATTTTCGGGGATTTATAAATCCATACAAAAGATCCAATATTGATAGTCTTTTGTATCCATATTATATCCATTATTGACCGCGTATTCCTATGATGCAAGGCAGTCACTGTTGTTTGGCAATAGCAGCACTGCATAGGGAATTTAAACAAACAGCTAAACTAAGCTAACGAAAGCATTTTGCCGAGCACTGCTTTCCCTTCCGAGATCACGCTAATGTTGTGGTATAAAGTTAAGGGAAACACATATGCTGATATTCTTCCTCCCTCTCTGTCTTCCTACTGTGCTTGGTGCCGCTTTTAGTTTGCCTCGCTCTGACAATGTCACGTAGCCAACAGCTGGTGTATCACCGGTTGCTCTTTGAAAGGACGGTGGCCAACTAGGTCAAAGTTCAAATAATTTGATAATTTACTTTAAATGAGCATTACATTTATATTTTAACAATTGTTGTATATATAACGTGTATATCTGAGTAGTAATATTTGCTGACAACATATATTGCATTTTAAGCTACTTGTGCAAAAAAAAAACATAAAATATATATATAAAAAAATATATATATATTTGGAATACTGAATTGAGCTTCGAATACAAACTTAACAAACAAGTTTTTCGATATTCGAATTATTCGGCCCGGCCCTAATGAATTTGTGTATATTTCTTGCTCAGAATTGCTTAAGCCTTAAGGGCCTGTGTCCAAGTTGTGTTTATTTTCTTATTTTTTTTCGAGTGGAACACTGGCTGTGCTCTCGGAAGCGGCCGGGGCATGCGTGTGTGCAATGGGAGAGAGAACGCTTTGTGTGGAGAGAAAACAAGAGGCACGGGACATCGTCAAAGCCAATGCAAAGCCTCAAGTCATTATGTTGTGAGTCAAGGTGTCAGAGGCATGAATTGGCAGTACAATTGACTTTTACTGTGCCTATTTTTCTGCGGCAGTTGTGCTGAGGAGAGATTGCCAATTGCACTGTCCGTTTATGCACCACAATTGCCACCGTAATGTTCAGATTTCATCATTTGCATCAAAGCCCTAATGATTACAAGAATGAGAGGCTTTATTTAAACGCTGTCTATACGGTGGTACTAGTGAATGTAACTTTGTGAACTGTAGACTGAAACTACAGAGATCGCTGAAGCCTTTCCCTTCGACAGCGTTAACGTGCCCTAGGGCTTTAACTTGGCGGTTTGGACCAAATCTTATATCACGGTATAGATATATATCAATGTATAGTATTTTTCCTTTAAATTCAATGGATAAATAACCGTACTGTACTTTAATCACATTAGATTATTTTTATCTTTTACTTTGAATTTACATTTCCATAGAAAAGAGAATCTGGTGCAAAATAACACACCAGTCTGGTTTTAGTCAGTCAGTGCAAAATAAAAATGACAGCATCATCCGAATGTGTAGCCTAAATGTTTCAAGTTATTGTAGGCTTTATCAAAATAATGAAAGATTTGAATTTCCTGCAATATTTGCTATGTCTATATCTTCATTTAAAAGAGCTGTCATAATAAACTAGTGTGCAAATGTCTGGTAATAATTTCACTCCAGCTTCAACACAAATAATATTTTCAAGTTTGACATGTTTTAAAGTTAACATGAAACCAGCTAGATGTCTCTGCTAATAACAGCATGGGGGTTAAGCCCTGAATAGCTGCTGAAGATGTCAGTTTTAGCCAGCTAGCTCACGAGAGCTAACCCACGTAGTAAGCTACTTTAAACCATGGACGGACCTATAAAGAAAAACAAGCCAACTCTGCGTCACGGGAACAGCACGCCAAATCGCCGCACACAGCAGCAAGTTTCCTTTGCCCGTTAAAATTTTTGACCGTTAAAATCAGCTGTTCTGCCACTGTGACACAGAGTTGGTTTGTTGAATGTAAAGTGGCGGCACACCGGAGCTAAACATCTAGAGCAGTGGTTCTCAAAGTGCGGCCCGCGGGCCAATGGCGGCCCGCAGAAACATATTTGGCAGCCCGCATTGAATTATGAATTATTAAAAAAATAAAAATAAATAATTATAATTATTATTATTTTTTTTTTGCAACGCACAGAGGGGATGCGTCCCCCATAACAGTAAAACAGTACATGGGTTGAAACACTTAAATATCCCTAATTATTTATATTCATTCCCCAATTATTAATAATAACACCCCTACAGTGGACCGTACCATCTTAAACTTGCCGACGTTCGGCTGGCCTCTGCCTCTCGTTGCAGACGGCTGGTCAGCCTCCCGCAGTGCAGCAGGCAGTGTAGTGGTCCCAATGTAAGTTGTTAGATAGTGAGCTTGTTAAGCCCAATACGATGCACTTTCTCACCTTCAAGGTGAATTAGATTAGGTCAAGTGTCTATGGATGGATGCTAACATTATCTGGTTTCTAACTCTTTTGCCTAAAGTTTAGCTAACAAGCTAACGTTAGCTAGCTGCTGATAGCCATGGAACTATCTACCTAGTTGACCCACCCTGTTTATTTCCAATGTATAGTGGCATAATTGCACTGCTGCTGCATCATGAGTAGTGAGTCCTACAAAAAACACTCCAAAAGGTGATACGTTTTCAATGTGCAGAAAGTTTTGAACAATAAAGTAGAATAAATATTTGAATGCAATACAGACTCCCTCAGTGCCTTATTGATTTATATTCCATTATATTTGCGTCAATAGGAGCTAGTTGTCTTTTCCTTAACATGTCCACCATAAATAAATACAGAAGACACAAATTATTGCATAAAAATTAACCAGAATGCACAAAATGAAGTGTTTGAACCTCAATTTTTTCTGGGGGACTACCCCCACTTTGAATGTGTCCTCCCCCCCAATGTTGAAATGAAACCTAGCCCTTAATTAATTAATTAAAATTGTTAATTACACATTACTGGATGCAGACCAATACATGTAAACTGTAAAGACGCAACCTGGCCATTGAAATGATTTCAGTTCTTTCAATTGTTTTCCTTCGGCGGCCCTCGGTCCACTGTTGGGTTCCTAAATTGGCCCTCAGCTATCAAAAGTTTGAGAACCCCTGATCTAGAGCAACAGATGAGGCTTCTTCTGCAGAGGGTAGAGAAGCTGTCTAGCAGCCCAGAACTTTGCTGCAGAGCCCCCGTGTGGCACAGCGGTGTAACTGCAGTGTAAATGTAGGGACTCGGAGGGACAGCTGCCTCCCACGACATGAACTTTTTTTCTCCACGGTATAAACGGTATGGCCAAATCTCTCCCGGTAGACGTTTTTATATGGTCCAAGGTATAATACCGTCATAACGCCCAGCCCTAACGTGCCCCAGTTATCATTTCAGTCTTAAACCACGGCATTGATAGCTTTCATTTCAGCACTAGGCTATGTGATTAACTATGAGCATTAAATAAAAGCTGTGTCTCAAATGCCGAGGACAGCGGAGGATGACCCGCTATGCCACGACCGAAGCAGAGCATAGGAGCGACAGCGAGAACGATCACAGCGGGGCAGAGGAATGTGCGTGTGAGGAATAGTCTGTGGTGAACACATCAGAGGTCGGCCTATTTGCACTATTGTTAATTTGCAATGAATAAAAGTTTTCTATTCGATGCAGGTTTTTTTTTTCATATATTATTTTAATAAATAAAATGTATATCTTTATAAAAATAAGATCTGGTCTTCTAATCTTTTTTTCCAAATATAAGTTTTGAAAAGGGGGGGTAGTCTTATAATCAGGGTCGTCTTATATTCGGATCAATACGGTAATTAAATAAAAATTTTAATTGTAACAATTCTCACACAAATGAACTGTGTTCATTGACACACAACCACATTTTCTGAACTTAGCATCTGAAACAGTTCAAGAACATCTGTGACATAATACAACTTACAATTTCTGTAATGAACAAGTGGAACACTATTTTAAAAATAAGAAAAAAAAATATTTATAATGTGTATATTTGTAGAACTAAACTAATACTCTACACTGGTTAATGCTATTAATTACATCTGGACTTACAGAGCCTTTCTGCAGTTCCTCACAGCTGGTATCAGTCTCAGTCGTCCCTCGTATGATGTGTTGTACTTCCCCAGGTCCATCTCATCCAGAACCTCCTCTGACATCTGCAGCATGTAGGCCAGAGCAGAGCAGTGGATCACAGAGAGTTTCTTCTCTGATCTGTTCTCTGACTTCAGGAACTCTTGGATCTCCTGATGAACTGAGAGGTCGTTCATCTCCGTCAGACAGTGGAAGATGTTGATGCTTCTGTCAGGAGAGATCTTATCACTGTTCATCTTCTTCAGGTTGTTGATGGCTCTCTGGATGGTTTCTGGACTGTTGTCTGTTTGACCCAGCAGGCCTCCTAAGAGTCTCTGGTTGGACTCCAGAGAGAGGCCATGAAGGAAGCGGACAAACAGGTCCAGGTGGCCATTTTTAGTTTGAAGGGATTTCATCATGGCAGACCTCAAAAAGACGTTGAGGGATGAGTCTCTGTTGTCCTCGTCTTCTAACAGTTCATCATCATACACATCATCATCATCATCATCATCATCATCATCATCATCATCATCATCATCATCCTCGTCTTCATCATAATTTTTGTCCCAGTCTTCTCTCAGGAAGTCCTCCAGTACCTCTGTGTTGCTGCTGGTGAAACAGTGGTACATGTAGACTGCAGCCAGAAACTCCTGAATGCTCAGATGAACAAAGCTGTAGACTGTTTTCTCAAAGATCACACTCTCTCTTTTGAAGATCTCAGTACAAACTCCCGAGTACACCGATGCCTCTGTGACATCCAGACCACACTGCGCCAGGTCTTCTTGGTAGAATATCATGTTTCCTTTCTGCAGTTGTTCAAACGCCAGCCTCCCCAGCTTCAAAAGAACTTCCCTGTCAGCCTCCGTCAGCTCCTGTGGACTCGACTCATGTCCCTCTTCATACTTCTGCTTCTTCCTCTTTGTCTGAACCAGCACAAAGTGTGAGTACATGCCAGTCAGGGTCTTGGGCAGCTCTCCTCTCTGGTCTGTAGTCAACATGTGTTCCAGAACTGTAGCAGTGATCCAGCAGAAGACTGGGATAAGACACATGATGTGGAGGCTCCTGGAAGTCTTGATGTGTGAGAGGATGCTGCTGGACAGCTCTTCATCACTGACTCTCTTCCTGAAGTACTCCTCCTTCTGTGGGTCAGTGAAGCCTCGTACTTCTGTCACCCTGTCAACACATTTAGGAGGGATCCGATTGGCTGCCGCAGGTCGGGAAGTTATCCAGATGAGAGCCGAGGGAAGCAGATTCCCCTGGATGAGGTTTGTCAGTAGCACGTTGACTGATGACGTCTTTGTCACATCAAAAACCACCTCACTGTTGTGGAAATCCAGTGAAAGTCTGCTTTCATCCAGGCCGTCAAAGATGAACAAAACTTTACAGACAGCGAGCTTCTCTGCTGTGACCTTCTGTAATGTTGGATGGAAAACATGGAGCAGCTTGAGAAGACTGAACTGTTTATCTCTGATCAAGTTCAGCTCCCTGAACGAAAGCAGAATCAACAGACTGACATCTTGGTTTTCTATGCCCTCTGCCCAGTCCAGAGTGAACTTCTGCACCGAGAAAGTTTTTCCAACGCCAGCGACGCCGTTTGTCAGGACGACTCTGATGTGTTTGATGGGTCCCTGTTGGTCGGGTAAGGCTTTGAAGATTTCGTGGCACTTGATTGGCATGTCTTGGAGGATCTTTTTCTTGGAAGCGGTCTCAAGCTGCCTGACCTCATGTTGGGTATTAACCTCTTCACTCTGTCCCTCTGTGATGTAGAGCTCAGTGTAGATCCTGTTGAGGAGAGTTTCACTTCCTGTTCCTTCAGTCACATGTTCCCATCTTTTCTTCAGACTGATCTTATGTTCATCTAGAACCTCCTGCAGACCATCACTCACTAAGGAAGAGACAAAAGGAAATGTGACACTGGTTATGTTCATTGCCCATATGAAACTGTCTAAGCTGACAATGCTTGTCAAGTTCTTCCCTCTTTTGTGCAGTTTCCACTTGAAGGAGTTGGATATCTACGCAGAGTTGCTGGGCTACACTCAATAACCACACTTTTCTTTTCCTTTTTATCTTCTTTTTATTTTCTGATTTCAAGGTTTCATGTAAGTAGGTTGTTTGCAAGTAAGCAGGTAGCTTGTAGCAGGTAGTTAGGTAGTAGCTGAAAAACCTTTTGAAACAATAAACAAGAAAAAGGTTGTTTTTACAATGTTCTGGAAAATATACATTTCTAACAATTAATGCCTTTTTCCTCTTAAATTAAACAAAGTGCAACATAAACTAGAAAATCCCGCAGAGATTTTGAAAGTACGGGCAGCCCGGCGCCGACCGCCAATCCCCGCTCGAAAGCTTCTACGAACCGCCGCTGCGCGCTTTCCAAACTCGAGTCCCGAGTTGTGGCTGATTTAAGGTCGCAATCGTGGCAAAACGGCAGGAAAATGGCCGCTTTTAGCGAAGATGTTTTCATTAAGGGCGGCCATGTTTTTTGAGCTATCTCGCTAAAACTTTATACACACGTGTACCTCTGTCACCTGATGCTGTGTACACAATGGTGATGGTAGGTTGGAAATCCACAAAGTAGATGTCATTTACCTGTATTTCAGGTCATGCAAATTTGGGATGAGAAAAAAAATCATGGCTGACCCCTATGGTCCAAGAGGCTTTATTGTAGAGCACCATGAGCTGTACAAGTGTACGAAATTTCAAGTCAATCAGAGTCAGGGGGCGAGGGGCGTGGCCTGTCAAACATTGCATTTTTGAATTATGGTTTTAGCATTTGTGGCGCCCCCTATGGGCTAATCTCGACAAGCTTCGAGCGACATGCTCCCACATGACTTCTGCACATATCCTGCAAGTTCGATGATGATAGGACCTATGGTCAAGGAGTTATGGCCAATTTGCTGATAAGCCCTGCCCCTGCGTAAACGTTTTGGTCAATGGCGGCCATGTTTTTTAAGCTAGGCTGCTAATATTTTACAAACATGCGTGTCATAGTCCCCCGGGGTTTTGTGAGAAATTTGGTGTTGATACAGTCAAATTTAAAAAAGTTTTGGTTAAAAACATGTTTTTCAGTTTATGCTAATTAGCGGAAATTATTTCCAGGCGGACTTATATGGTCCCAGAGGCTTTTTTGTAGAGTACCCTCAAGTGTACCTGTGTGAGAAATTTCAAGTCAATCGGACTTACGGTGTGAGGGGCGTGGCCTCTCAAACTTTCTTCAGTCGGGGCTTAATAACAGCGCCCCCTAGCGGAAATTCAAAAAACTGTATAATAGCACACCCCGTCACATGTCTGCGTGTAACGGTTTGGGAGGAGTAGGAGCTAGAAAAAAGGGAAGGAAGAATAAGAAGAAGAAGTATGGTGGAGAGCCCGTACTTAATAAGTATGGTGGATAACAATAATTATGGCCCCTCAATGCTTGAGGGCCCGTACTTAATTATCCCACACACACTGGCATTTATAGGGTTAACCACGGCACTGCCGGTTTGGCCTCGTGGCTAACACTAGCAGCTCTCGTTCGCACAAACATTTCATTTGAATTGTCCACAGTCTCTCCTGATGGGCTCGGCTTCCGAATCGCATACTTTCTACTATATAGTATGTAGAAAAAAGATTTAGGATGTCCCGATTCTTGTGGCCAGATTTAGGATGGTTAGAAGTACCCGGATGTCCTACTTCATGCGGCCAAGATTGTTAGTGTTGAAAAGTGCATCCTATTTGGGCGATTCTGACCCACAATCCAGTGCGCACGTGAAGTGACGTAACATCGACGAAGCCTCCATATGAAAACAAACGGGGATGCGACGGATATAAAAGCAAGAGGCAAGATCAAGGCGCAAGGAGAAAAGTATGTCCCAATAGTATGCCTACTGCATCCTAGCTAGATTCTTTTTATCGTCGGATGTAGTATGTAGAATAGAAAAAAGAAAGAGTATGCGATTCGGAACGCAACCATCATCAGTAGTTGTTGTGTTTCGCCTCTTTTATAGTCCGTGCGGCAACTCGGACTGCCGAAAGGTTCCTTTCCAGCTTGCGACGTGAGTTTATTCATTATTTCTTGTTTCTTTAGTTTGACTTCACAATGCTCTGATCAGTAAACGGTAAACAGTGTTTTGGGTGGTTACTTAGTTTGTTCTTTTCCCCCTCATAATTTGCGACTGATTGAGAGCAGGTGTGCTTCCTCACTCTATCACGCACAGGTGTTATAATCAGTGATCAGCGTACATATGACATAATCAAACATATCTCCAGTCTTACTTTGTGCAGTGCTGCTCCGACACTGGGGACAGGAGGAGTCTCCTGATGGATCAGACTGGTCCCAGTATGAGGCGATGCACCGTCTGCAGAACCAGTGTCCACAGCTGGTAGAGACCGGATCCTTCAGGACGTCCTGACACAAACCACAGCAGGACGGCTGCTCCTCCACAGAAACATCACTTCTCTTCCTGTGATGACATTTCTTTATTAATAAAATATTTGTTGCTGCTGAAGCAATATCCAGATTCGTCCACAGAAAGACAAAGAGAACAATAAAACTGTTACTTTTGAAAAACCTTTAAGCTTCAATGCTCTTCACCATATTTTACCGAAGTAGTTTGTTAAACAAACTCAAAACAACAATCAAGGTGTACAAGGTTTTTCTACAAGTGATTTTTCACCACATTATATGAACTCATAAAAGCTGATTTAAAGGCCTACTTCACCAGTTTGAATATGAAGGTGTATTGAATTCTGAGATCCTATGTAGTATAAATGTGCGAAAAAAATTGAAATCGGTTTATCCTAGCCTGAGAAAAGGCAGAAAGAGTGTTTTTTTTAACCCTATATTTCTCTTTCTCGTGACATCACAGAAAGAGAAATATAGGGTTAAAAAAAACTTACTTTGTAAATATTACTGTGATGTCTTTTACTGTGACATCACAGTAATATTTACAAAGTACGTACGAAAAATCAAACAATATAAGAAAGTGAATTTTAAGTAGATGCATACAGTTACTTCAACGTCAGGGCAAGGATATTAATATATCAGTGATTCTTGAGAAGTGGGACAAAACAGGGTGCAATGTTGAAAAAATACAAACCCTATGTTTAGGCAAATTAAATTACATGTACAGTATGTATCCAACATATACTAAGCTACTGAGCTAAGGTTTGACACAACCTCCCAGCTTTTGTCCTTTTTATCAAAATGGACTTTTTACCTTGCTTCTCCTTTTTAGCTTGCCATTCCTTATTTTGTGTCAACTCCGTCAGACACCAAAAAACACAAATAAATGTTCCCTCATTTTATGCTAGACCCATGAGATGTATAGTGATCACAAATATTCACCAAAACTGATAGAGCCACAAAAAATATTTTCAAAATGTATATACATGTTTTTGATATCTGATGGTGTTGACATATTTAACGTTTCTTAAACAGAACAAAGTTTTTCTAGTAGCAGTTTGGTTTTTCTGTTGATGATAGGTGCTAGTATGAACTACTTCAGGAAAATAAAATTATCGAAACATTTCATATAACTACTTCAGAAATTGTAAGTCGGTGTTGACGTATCATGGTTGTGACGCAGGACTTTCAAGATTTGCAATGTAAAATATTTTAAAACTACAACACTTATCGGAGCCTGTCTGACTCTAATGTACTCTGCACAGATAGCTTGTGACAATAGGTCCTTCGTGGAGACAGCTGCCCCTCATATTGCCTGATTTTATTACATTTTAATGAAATGTCTGACGGTGGTGACAAAAAGTGTCCCCCCACTTCGAAACCTTATAAAACATGAAAGTGTTGTAGAAAAATATTTTTTATTGATATGAGAGATTATTTAGTGTTGCCTTAGATGAAAAAAGCTCTTTTTAATCATTAAAGTAAATTTTTTTAATTTTTTTTTAAAGATATTTTTTTTGGCATTTTTATGCTTTATTGATAGTGTAGAGACAGAGTTGAAATGGGGCAGAGAGGGGAGTGACATGCAGAGAACGACCGCGGGCTGGAATCGAACCCGGGTCCGCTGCTGCCCGAGGCCCATGGGGGGGGGACGCCCTACCAACTGAGCTAAGGGCGCCCCCTAAAGTAAATTTTTAATAGGTTTTATTGCATATGAAAGATTGAAACCTTCTCTGTGGACACACTGTTTTTGACGTCATGAGAAGATAACAAGTGTCATAAATTTGACATAATAATAATTAAATTAAATTTAAAGCTGGGGTATGTGATTTCTGATTGGTCAAAGTTAACATGAGCTGTAAACTTTGACCAATCAGAGGGAGGCTCCGATTCTTTGTTCTTATTGGCTGTTGGGACTCTCCATTCACTTTGGCACGACTTTGTTGGTGTAGAGCGTGTCAGGGAGGGACCATAGGGAAGGGACCAAAGAGAACAAGTGGAGCAGTTGAGGTGGACCTAGTCTGTCTCTGTACTTTATTTATTTGCTTTTTTAAGTCTTTATTTTGTCAATTGACACACATGCAAGATAAGTCACGCACAATCCACATGCCAATCGAAATTACTTTTTCGCTCACCCCACCTACATCTCTAACACACACACACATGTAGTTCTACATATGTAGGGGATCATCGCTCAGGGGTCTTTAAAAGGGGGTTAAGTACACATGGTAGAGATGGTGGGCACTGTAGATGCAATACCAGCCGCCTTAGTGTTACAAATAACACCCTCCTTTCCGGTGCCGGGGATCGAACCAGTG
>CASHTC010001181.1:80000-99070 GCA_949357725.1 Hyperoplus immaculatus
TTCTGGTAGTAAATCGCCTCCGTTCCTCCTCTTCACTAAAAGCTTCAGGTCGAAGTTTAACTGCCGATTCATCATGATTGACGTCACTCCGTCTCATCCATCCGACCTTCAATCTACACACTTCGCTGAGGCGTTATAGAGCTGTTAAGCGGAAGTCCCTTACTTCCGGGGCATGGGACCTATCGACTCGAAAAATTACAACGGTAGTCATTGGAAAGAAATTTATTATTTTCTGGTCCCAGTCATAAAATGCCTTCGATTACACATATGTTTTGTATGGATTTAGATGGTATTTTTTCGTGCAAAGAATGGAACCATTTAGCAAGTAGAAGCTGGATACGGTCAGGTTTTGTGCAGAGCGCTTTTGTGGACTACAGCTCTTCGCTGCTCTTGACACTTATGATATACGTCACCACCACTGGCACCCGCTTAGCTCAGAAACATGGCTGTGTCTTTAATGCACTTTACCGCCTTCTTTCAATGACAAGACAAAAGTCTTCAGCGTGGCGAAAACCACTACACAAGTGGACATGTGGAGAGTTTCAATTTCTCGAGTGGGGAGATTGTTGGCGTTGTCCACGCCAGCCATTAGCATTAGCATTTGCACTGTCAGTCGAGAAGTGGAGGCAATGTGTTGAGGTGACGTCACAGAGGCGACAAGACTTGTAGTTGTTCTCGTAACATTTTTTCAAAAGCCGTTAGACGAATAATCATACAACATACCGTCAAACTCTTCACATGAAAAATGATCATTTAGACCCATACAAAACATATATGTAATCCAAGGCATTTAATGACTGGGACCAGAAAATAGTAGATTACTTTCCATAGACTCCCATTCATTTTTTTTCAGCCGATAGGTCCCATGCCCCGTAATTCCGCCACTTCCGCTTAACAGCTCTATTATGAAACCCACTGCACTTCTAGGCAAGATCCGCCCCCTTCACATTCGGGCGCTATGATTGGTCAGACGCTTCTACGCTATGATTGGCTAAGCGCGGCGGTTGATTCCAAAGCCCGCGAAGCATCATCAGCATCCCGAATCTCTTCTCCGCATCCCGTCTATCAGCATCCTCCGATTTCTTAACATCTCAATATGTCACAATCAAAACGGTAATGTAACAATGATATATTTCCACTTTTATGGTTTTATATGTCACTGATTGAACAATCGAAACGGTAATGTAACAATGATATATTTCCACTTTTATGATTTTGTTAGTTTGTTATCAAAACAAAGGAGAAAGCCATCATAGTTAATGTAAGCATTAACGTTAACGGCTATAACTGGCCTAACCGTTAGTTCAGTTTCTGTCATTTGAGCTGTTAATGTTCATCATATAGCCTCGATAATGTAACAATTATGTATTTCCACTTTCATGTTTTTGTTAATTTGTCATCAAAACAAAACAGAAAGTCATCATAGTTAATGTAAGCATCAACGTTAACGGCTATAACTGGCCTAACGGTTAGCTCAGTTTCTGTCATTGGAGCTGTTAATGTTCATCATAGCCTACTTTTGTTTATACTTTTAACTTTCCCTTCCCCCATAGGCTAAGATAGGAATAATATTTCTATAATATATATAGGCCAGAATCTTTATCCTCAGTTGTCAGCCTACTTTTTTATAGGCTTCTTATTTTTTCATCTTTCTCCTCAGATTTGCCTGCATCAATCCACAAACTAACATTTCCGACTTCCCTGCTTTGAAGGTCTATTAACATTAATGATAAAAACAAATGTATTTTGTTTTAAAAAAATGAGTGTGATTTAAATAGCCTATAATGTGATTCTGTTGTGTTTCATAGGACTCTCTGCCAGATGCTGATTATTATCATGTTTGTAAATACAGCGAATCACACCAGACCCCTGATCATGATCATGTAAATTATAAGGCCATTATAAGAATGGCTCTGTCTACAGAGGAGGAGATCAAGAAGTGGCTCAAAAGGCAGCTCGTCACCTGGAGGGTGGACCGGACATACCCAGGAAAGGGTAAAAAGGTTATTTACAAGGTAACTTAACATTTGTGGTATAGTTTTAATTCATGTTGCACAAGATGAGTTCGCAGGAGAAGAAACCGATATGTTATACATGGGGATGTACTTTTTAATGCCTATACATTTTAATTGACTAGTCTATTCGACTCGTCTAAGCGCTCTGGCTACCTAGAAAAAGCGCTAGGCCTATAAATCCAATCTATTATTAGGCTATTAGTTGTATAGCCTACAGTGGTGTAGTAGACCTACGTGATACGCAGGTAGGCCTATAGGCGAAATGACACGTAACAATTTCGATAGTGATAGACCTCAACTGTCATACTTGTATTTATAAATTCAAGCTGTGTGCTGTGTCCCTGTGGAAGTCGCAACGAAGTGATAATAGCAAAACTTCCTAAATGAGGCCCAGTGTAAGGACGGGGTGTGAAGTAGCAGCAGATAATACGTCCATAGTACAGAGATGAGCGGGACCCGGCTTATCCCCCACGGCCCGTTTAATTGCGGACTGTTGGGTAGAAGAAAGGGCAATGTCCAACCAGAAAATACTTGCAGCGCCACGCAACATTCAGCTCAGTGAGTCCCCTCGGGAGACGCGCACGGTGCTGTCGGAGAGCACCAAAAGCGCAGGGAATTATTTTCTCCCGGTGAGGAAAAAGTGATATTCTCAGTTTGCATAACCTGTTTGAAGATTAACTTGTGTGAGCACTTCAAGATCGGATCATCAATGCAGCTTATGTCATGGAAGAGAGACGATAAAAAAAAAAACACAACGGAATCATCACAGTATACCCTCTACAAACAACTATACTACACCACAAGAGCCAAGCACATTTGCATTCGTTTTATAGGCCTGGCCTTACATGTAAATGCCGCTGTAATGTGCTGCGCGCTGATTTTTATTAAGACTGCAGCTCATTAGGATAGCGGCCCGTTTTGTCTGTTCAGAGAGAGGTATTTAAAAACATAGTTAAAATTGAGTGTTGTAGGGTACAGTTTTGCTTATGACTGTATGATGTTTTGAGATCGTCTCCACAGTGGAGACTTCGCCGCTGCGCGAAGCGCATGCTGAAACACGGCTGATGGGAAGAAAAAAAAAGTCCGACAACGAGAGGGTTACTCAGTGATTACAGTTGCCTATGCTCTTCTGCAACGCTCATTTAATATGGTTATATATAGGCTACATATATCTCTATCAACTGTGTCTGTCTCTCTCTGTCGCTCTCCCTGACTTACAGTATAATAATGCTACACATGCGTTCTCACTTCTCACACATTCAATACTAATAAAAGTCCAGTCGCGTCCATCCCTAATGACCATTGCAGACAACACAATGAGTCAAGTGAGAGACATGAAATTAATGAAAAAATAATCGCTGTCTTTTCCTATTAAGGTGGACTTCAGGTGCCAGCACAACACCAAGCCACGAAAAAAGGCAGCAGGTAGAAAAAGTAAACACACCAACTGTCCTGCAAAAATGAGTGTCACACTCCTTCGCACTCAAGTGAGCAGAGGCAGGCAGAGTTTGTAAGTAGGCTTGGCCCATACTCCTTAATAGTAGTATTCAAGTTTGTCGCTTTTGTCCTGTCTTACGCAGTAAAGAACATTGCATTTTTGGTCTATGTCTCCTCAGGAGCAGGGACCCTCATGTGCCAACCTTCCCCACCATTGTGGACATATCCAGTGACCACAATCATAACCTGCATGTTGCAGATGCTCTGTGCCACCGTGATGTTGGGGATGAAGCCAGAGAGAAGCTTCTTAAGCTATTTGAAGCAGGCCACTCCCCAACTTCAGCATTGGACATCTTCAAATTTGATCTCCAGGTGGAGCATGGGGAAGACTATGTATTTGCCACTGCAGACAGAGCACTCTGTCCTACTCTGGAGTTCTGCTATAGGTAAGGATGTTTGATTTATTTCCAAGTAAATGCATGATATAAAATAAAATAATTATTTCTTAACTCATAAGAATCCATTGTGAAACGAGTGTAACACACTTTAAATGTCCTAAAACCTTCTTCATACAGCTTTATGCTCAACCTTAATTCAATAGGTCTTGAAAATATCCTGAGAAAGCAACATATGCTACTCCAGCTGCAACAAATTGACTTTCACCTTAGACAGTCACATGACATCACAGATGAGAAAGTGATATACACTTTGGAGCCAACAGAGCAGAGAGACTCTAAAACAGCTCAAGAGAGAAACAAAGACAGATGAAACATTGCAGCTGCTGCAGGAGACACTTGGACGGGGTTGGCCCTGGCACAGGAAACAAATGCTAAACTGATGCATTACTGGCCCATCAGACACAATCTGGCAGTGAGAGGGGATATTATGTGTGCAGGTGATAGAATAATAACCCCAAGCACCATGAGAGAAGACATGCTGAAAAAATACATGCAGCGCATCAAAGCATGCAGTGGACGAAAGCACTCGCCAGAAAGCACTGGTACTGGCCCGGTTTGACAACAGACATAGAACAAATGGTTGAAACGTGTGAGACATGCCAGCAGTTCAAGCCTAGAAACCAACAAGAGCCGCTGATCTCACACAAAATCCCTGAGCTTCCCTGGCTTAAAGTAGGAGCTGATGTCTTTGAGATAAAAGGACAATACTGATGGTCGACTACCTCTCTAAAAATACAGAGGTGCTTAACATTAAAGACAAGACCCTACAAAAGAGACAGCAGCACTAGGCTACTACAGAAGAGGGATAAGACCGCTTGCAAAGCTGCAACCAGGAAGTACTGTTCACATGGAGACAGAGAGAGGTTGGCGTCCAGCTGTGGTTACCTCGCAGACGGGTGAGCCAAGGTCATATGATATTGTGACATCTTCAGGTCAGCACTACAGGCACAACAGAAGAAACTTAAGGAAAACACCACACAGCGCCAAGATGGACTCTGAACCACAGTCATTTGATGATGTCCAAACATGCACACCTGCATTCGACCACCTGAGAGATACAAAGACTTTGTAATGGGGAGCAAGCTCAGGCTCCCAGCAGAGAACATACTTTATAATTCATAATGTAGTGTCTTGAAAAACAAAAATAACCGGTAAAGAAATAAATGTGTTATGTTATCTGCACATGAGCATGACGACAGTTGATATGTTAATGCTATATGTTCACTAATTATATGTTGACATGTTTATGTTACAAAACAGCAACAGAAAAGTTAAAGATACTGACACAATTGATGATTTAATTAATTGTTATGTTTACAAGTGAATCCTAACATGTTATAGTTGCTTTTGCTGTATATTTTCTTCTTATGGGTTAAGTTAAGTTATACCTGGGGGCAAAACCCTTTTTTTTTAAAAACAGACATGGAGAGTTGTAAAAGGTTGTTCACCAGAAATGATATCCAGGACCTTCCACGATCACAATCTGGGTGGACAACCTGGTCAACTAGCTGCTGGAATGCTACAGCGGGCCGATAGAGCAAATCAGAACCACTGTTTAAGTGAATGGGGGTGGGCCAATAGGGATTTTTTTAAACTTATAGATATTATAGGAGCCACGTCCAATATGTGTGCTGCTCCTGGTGCGGTTTGACTCCCGGGTGACTTGTTGACGCGCTGCGTGTCTCAATGTTTGTAGTTGTGGTTGTTAAAGCAATGACTGAACCAAGCGATCATCTCCGGTGCAGACCGTTTATTTTGCTTACCAAGACACCAATTACGGTACATGTGATTACGGAATACGTTTGTTTAGTTCCTCAGTGATAACAACTGTCACAATTGAGCTTCTAGCGGTCAAAAACCGTGAGCCCTTCCGGGGTCAAACAACAAACAAACAATCCAGTGACACACCTTTTATACCTGTGCCCCAGGCAATAGGGCAGTGACACCAGGTGGACAACACATGACATGACAACATATAGATACCCAAAAATGGCTCTTACAGATATCATTGTGAAACTTTGCAAGTTGATTACTGACATTAAAACAACAACTTTTTGTATTAGAGTATTTTCCAAAAAGTATGAATGAATACGAAAATCATCAATATCTTACTAATGATGCGTAAATGTGCATATCTGCAAAGCCCAGAAATCTAGATGTTGGAAGAAAACAAAGTCAATTTGTTTTTACATTTTGAAAACAAAACAAGTGTCCAACTTCCTGAAGCCTTTCCTAATCACAGTTCAAATTTGATCAATAACCCATAGAACATTTTTTTTTTACACGGTTACATTACATGTGCCATGAACCAAAATTGTCCTTTTAAAGTCTCCAGCTGGTATTTTAGAAAACGGCTAGACATTCCCTTGGAAAAAACTGTAAAAAAATTATTTCTATGGGTTATTGATCAAATTTGAATTGTGATTAGGAAAGGCTTCAGGCTTTACTTTGTTTTCTTCCAAGATCTAGATTTTGGGGCTTTGCAGATATGCAAATCTACGCATCATTAGTAATATATTGATGATTTTTCATATTTATTTAAACATTTTGGAAAATACTGTAATACAAAAAGTGTTTGTTTTAATGTCAGTAATCAACTGGCAAAGTTTCATAATGATATCTATAAGTTCAAAAAATTCCCCATTAGCCCACCCCCATTCATTTAAACAGTGGTTCTGATTTGCTATGTCGGCCCGCTGTAGCTTTCCAGCAGCTTGTTGACAATGTTGTCCACCCAGGTTGTGATCGTGGAAGGTCCTAGATGTCATTTTTGGTGAACAACCTTTTACAATGCTCCATGTCCATACAATCACTTTCCCTGGTCATTAAGTTATATTATAAACCACTATGATGATACATTGCTAATTTTGTTAGGTATTAAGTATACAATTCACTTACACATTTTTTGACCTTGGACAGATTCTACCACCAGATCTTTAGCCAGGAATATGGCAGCACTGATGGTGTAGAGATGGCAGTGGCTCTAGAGAGGCAGATAGAGCTGTACAACACAGAGTGCAGGGACCAATGTGCCAAAGTTTCCTCCAGTGGCAAGCGGCTTTTGATAGCTATCTGCTCCCCCTTAATGAAAAGGGTCCACAGCCAAATGAAGCACAGTGGGGAGATGTGCTTCATGGATGCTTCGGGGAATATGGATCGGCACCATTGTCGGGTGTTCCTCCTTTTAACGCACAGCTGTGCTGGTGGCCTACCACTTGGAATCATTATCACTCAGTCGGAGGAAGAGCAGGTCATTTTTGAGGGCCTCACTCTCCTGAAGAGCCTCCTTTCGGAGGAAGCCTTTTCAGGGAGGGGAGAGTCAGGGCCAATGCTGTTCCTCACAGATGACAGCCGGGCAGAGAGAGCAGCTCTGAACCGAGCATACCCAAAAGCCAAACTCCTCCTCTGCTCCTTTCACCTGCTGCAAGCAGCTTGGAGATGGCTGTGGTGCAAGGAGAGTGAAATCAACATGGCAGACAGGGCATCTCTGTTCTCAACAATAAAAGACCTGATGTATGCCAGAGAGGAAGGTGTTATGCTGAGCAAATACGAACAGGCTGCAGAGAGCACACTCGTAAACAGGTTGGTGAATTTTGTGACATTTTATCACAGCAGACCAGTTCAAGTTTGTCATGGAAGTTACTAAAATGATAGGTCTTACTGTTCAATATAATTAATTTACTGGATTTTATTCTAAAGGTACAGCAAATTCAAGGCATACCTCCAGAAACTTTACAGCCGTAGGGAGTGTTGGGCTCTCTGCTACAGGGAAACCCTGCCTGTAAGAGGAAACAACACAAACAATTTCACTGAGGCTGCGATGAGGATCCTCAAGGATAAGATCCTGCATCGCACAAAGGCCTATAATATTCCCCAACTATTTGATTTTCTAACAACTCGCCTCAGTGCCTACTACAAGGCAAGAATTACCGATGCTGCCATTGGCAATTTCGAAGGGCTGCAGAAGTCAAGGTTTCTGGCAAAGACCACTAATGGACCTGAGGACATCCATAAGGTGAAACTTTATTCTGTTCTAATTCTACTTTTACGAAGCAGCACCATAGTAAATGTAAATATATTACCATTACAAGGTTGGAGATTGAAATAAATGTTTTGGTGAACAAATATAAATGTTTGGTCATCTCTGTTAATTCCTCGTTGCTGTTTTTTTTTCACATAGATTGACCCCACCCACTTTGAGGTGAGAAGCTCCTCAGTTCCAGGCAAAGTGTATGTGGTGGATATAAATATGGAGATGTGCAGCTGTCCAATGGGTAGCGGTGGTGGGCCCTGCAAACACCAGGCTGCTGTCCTCCTCCATCATAAAGCCCCCAGCAGTAACTTTCTGCCACAGACAGCAGAGACGAGGGCAAAGCTATTGTACATAGCAACTGGTAGTAAGTCAAATACAGTAGCCCCCCCGCCCCCCATTACCAACACATGGCACACACCAATACATTGATTCAATAGGGGCTTAAAATATGCTGGAATATACACACTATTACATTGCTACAGTCTATGTCACTGCAGTTTAGACACAGTGTACTTGATTGATTTTGTGACATAATTTTTTTTTATGACTTTGCTTCATTTTTAGAGGAAAATGTACCTCTTCAGTTTTTGAGGGCTTTGACTGAAGGGGCAGGGCCATCAACAGATGCTGGAGCAGAGCCGCACACCTGGCAAGAAGAGACAGGTGTGGTGATGTTGGATCATGAACTTCAGCAGGCTGCATCAGAGGAAGGTATTCAGTCAGAATGCTCTATTTCAACTTTATATTGGGCTTCACATTTCGATTGTCTTTTTAGAATAATTTTTGTGATTCAAAATTCAAAATATATTGTCATATGTACAGTAAAACAGGCAGGTCCACTGTTATAATTGTACTCTGTTCATTATCCTGTCTTTCAGTCTTTAAAACTAACAAAATCTATAACAACTATACAAATGTAAATATCACAGGATGAAGTATACATTCAAATGACTGGAAACATTGACATCAAATTTAAAGAAATTAACACTCAAAATGAACTTGAGTTTATATGATAATGATCCAAGCGGTGTAAAAATAATTCTCTGTATGCAACACTACTTCACCCCATTAGGTCTCCATGTGAAACACTTAATTCAGTGTCAGTAATACAGTGTTCTGTCACAAAACCTCTACCACCTGCCAAGCTGACTGGGGTGGTTGTACACCTTGTATATCTTTATATTTTTTGTCTATCACTACAGTTCTCGTCAAGCGCTGTCTTTTAGTGACAGTGATAAGAAGAACTTATAACTCTTATCAATTCATTGTTGTTACCTAAAGTATTATTGGTATTGTTTTCCAGTATCCCACAAAGCTGTTGCAGCAGAATTTGCTGAGATGGTGGGGGAGCTGTCGGCCATGGTGAACAGCAACGCATCTTTCACCACATCGGCTTCAGCTGCTATAAAAGCCTTCAGAAAAATAAAAGGCAATCCTTCGAGGATCCAGTCGGCATTGCACATGTTTGGCCGTTATACAAACACCAGCTTGGCCTCTGTACGGTCAAAGGCCATTCGTAGAGCAGCCAGGCATGCTGGCCCTGCTATTCATGCCCAGCCAACAGCAGTGGCGCGACGAAGGCTATCCTTGGGTGGAAGACGTCGCCTTGCTGCTGGACGTCCTACCAAGGTCACAAAAGGAACTGACCATGTTTACAGCCAGCCATCCCAGAAGGTCCGGACACCAGCTCCACACAATCTGGCACACTCGGTGTCGGAGCACAAACGACACCCAAAATAAATGTACACCTCAATATGGGAGACAAGTGCAGTGAATGCAATGCCATATGTCAATTATTGTATAGTTATTGAATTCCTTGTATGCCAGATATATTTCGTATGTAGTTATCAGCATATTGTCCATAGAACCTTTGCATTCGTCATTCTTCTAAAAGTAGGATTAGGTCCATTTTTAATTTCCAATTGATGTTCGTGCAAATGTATTTGGGGTGTTACATAAATCTTTAAGTAAGTAAAAGTTTCTGCTTGCGACTAACCTTGCCTGATACTGGAAAATATGTCAAATTCCGCTAATATTCAATGGTTTTACTATAATGTTGTTCCCTGAATGCCATGTACATGTACTTCAGTAGTTTCCAGCATGTATTAAATAGTGCCACTGTCTTCCTCATCATTAACAATGGATTAGCCACCAGAACCAAGATGTTGTAAAATAATAACCTTTTTTTTTTTTTCTTCAAAAGTCATCCTTTCTTTTATTTTGCTGTTTTCATTTTCAAAATTGTTAAATGTGAAATAAACTGTTAAAAATAAACAAAAATATATATATATATGTAATAAATGAATTGTATGGAAAAATGTGTTAATTTGCCTCTGTATGTTTTTTTTTCTTCAAAAGTCATCCTCCTTTCTTTTATTTTGCTGTTTTCATTTTCAAAATTGTTAAATGTGAAATAAACTGTTAAAAATAAACAAAAATATATATATATATGTAATAAATGAATTGTATGGAAAAATGTGTTAATTTGCCTCTGTATGTTTTTTTTTCTTCAAAAGTCATCCTTTCTTTTATTTTGCTGTTTTCATTTTCAAAATTGTTAAATGTGAAATAAACTGTTAAAATTAAACAAAAAAATATATACATATGTAATAAATGAATTGTATGGAAAAAATTGTTAATTTGCCTCTGTATGTTGTTGTTTTTTTCTTCAAAGGCTGTCCTTTATTTTATTTAAAAAACACAATAGCCATTGTTTCAGCCTGTTACCTGGCAGAATCTTAAAATAGACACTTCAAGGATTAGAAAAAAACACACACCCTATGCGCGTGGACCTATTCTTCCATCTACTTAACTAGAGCATACATGATAAGTATGCTCTTCCTTTGCTTCGTCCTGCCTGGCTAGCATGCGTGTAGCGTCTGACCAATCATAGCGCCCGAATGTGAAGGGGGCGGGTCTTGCCTAGAAGTGCAGTGGGTTCCATAATAACGCTTCGCTGAGCCGCTCTTTCAGCACAGTGCGCATGCGCAAAGAGGGTCCATTCAACAACGCGTCGAGATTACATTTCTATCATCAGTCATTCAAGGGAATCTCCTGAAAGTGAAGGTGGTTTCTGCCTACAGCATATTTAAGCTTTTTTTGTTCGAATAACAAAAGAAAAATCGGAGGATTTGATAAGAAGCAGAATCAACAAACAGAATCACAAGTGATCCAACTTTTTATTGTATGTTTTCTTATTATTTTTAGCCTAACGTTATGACATTTAAAAATTATTTAGGTGGAGGCTTCAAGTAGTTGTTTTAGTCTTTCCCTGCACTCTATGCATTTGTTATCTTTGTTGGTCTGTATATTTTAAATAGTGTAAATACAAAAAATAAAAATAAAACTCTAATGTGGAGATTATTCTATTAAATAAATAATGGTGGAGGAAATATTCACATTACTTACTCACGTACAAGGATCAGGAGGAATACTGTTACAAGTATAAGTGCGTTCAAATATGTGACTCCAGTTAAAATACAGAATAAATTGAAGTTAGTCAGGGTAAAAGCAGGCTGCTCATAATGCAGAATGGCCCAGGCTCAATATTAATGATCATTATACTGTAGGAGGAGCCATTTTAATATTGTAGTTGGTCCAGGTGGAACTCATTGTAACTGCTTCCTAAATAAACATGAAAATATATGAGACATTAGGTCGGGAAGGGCAAGAAAAAAAATCACTCTTCTGGTCAAAGTTATCACACAATTCAAAAGGTGCTCAGCCCTCAGACAGTTGGACAGAGTGGTAGAAATGGAGAAGGAATATAGTAGCCTATCAGGGGAATATAAGAAATAAGGAAAACATCTAATTGAGGTGAAAAGGTAATTGTTATTTCATATTTTTTTTGGGAATAAATCAAGTTTAATAAACAGAGTCTTAAAGACAATAAATTAGGCTATGTCAAAGGTGGATGTCTTTAAAAAAATCTGATTAAAAATAAATGTTCATAAATAGGCTATTACAAAACTTTTTAAAAAAAGAAAAAAGAAAATACTTTTTCACAGTCCGTTTGACAGGGCTGTGTGGGCGTGGCTGCAGTTAACAGCTTCCATGGCAACCATTGTTATAGATCGTTTGAACAGAGAACTGCCATGATTGGTTAAAAATACTTATTGTGTCATAAGAACCAGAGCATAGAGCCTCATCTAAACCGAATTTCGATAGATAGATAGATAGATAGATAGATAGATAGATCGATAGATAGATAGATAGATAGATAGATAGATAGATAGATAGATAGATAGATAGATAGATAGATAGATAGATAGATAGATAGATAGATGCTTTACTATCATGAAACTAACTCCCCGCATTACACAGTGTAGAAGGATTTTGCTGATGATTTGGGTTTACAAAACAGGGGCTTTAATTTATTTTTTTATTTTATTTTCTCTATCAGAATGTGAGTTCAACAGGGGTCGTGTCGATGTTATATACTCCGATACCATAGGTGGCGGCATTCCCCTGAAAACTGTTTTTTAGCCCAAGTTGATGACGGGGAGGAGGAGCTCTGACGTCATTCTGTATTTTTTTTTAATTTATTTTTTTCTGCAGCGTTTGGTTGGTTTGACCTGCAGGAAGGATTTCTCTCTGTCTTCCGCACCGGCTCCGTCGCAGACCAGCGGGCCTTCCTGTGAGCCTCTCCCCGGCCTGCCTCGCCCTTTGGACGGCAGCGCTTCCAGCTGAGCCCCGCTGATGTGGCCCTGGAGGTGGAAGAAGATGTTTGTCCCCGACTGAATAAAGCAGCCAACCCCCCCCCCCCCCCCCAAGCAGGATGCCTCTCACCCCGGTAACCGAGAGGGAGAACGAGCAGGTGGGTCTCTTCGTAACAGTTTGTGGAAAGTTTGGAAATGCTCGTTTTTTAAATGTTTTCGAGGCATGCAAAGAGCTTGACATCAAACTACAATCACTGGCGAATGCTGGATTTTCTCCGCATTGATCAGACTGACTTTGATAACGTCAGTAGAGTAGTGTGTCCGCCTCGTAGTAGCACACTCGTTTGTGTGTTATTCATCAATTGTATCAAATATTTTGGTTAAAAAGAATGGGGGTTTTTCGTCAATAGCGTGAATAGCATCTGTGTTGTGACTTGCAATCCGCTCCAGATATTTTAGGCTACTACACAACAGCACAGCACACATAGGATGCACCTCTGTATATTGGATTTTAGTGATACTTATATTTATTTTTTATAGAAAATCGCTGTTTTGCTTCAATAGCTTTATTAGGTGATTTCCATTATACTGTACATTAGCCTATATGAGTAGGCTGAGTCAATTTAGTCAATTGTACACAAGGCTACATTGAAATTTGTCTTTTCGCATATCTCCCCTCAACGTTATCCACTCCAGAGGGGGTCCTCACACAGGGTCAGCCATAGTACAGACAGACAGACAGACAGACAGACAGACAGACAGACAGACAGACAGACTCCAGAGGGAGTCCTCACACAGGGTCAGCCATAGTACAGACAGACAGACAGACAGACAGACAGACTCCAGAGGGAGTCCTCACACAGGGTCAGCCATAGTACAGACAGACAGACAGACAGACAGACTCCAGAGGGAGTCCTCAGACAGGGTCAGCCATAGTACAGACAGACAGACAGACAGACAGACAGACAGACTCCAGAGGGAGTCCTCACACAGGGTCAGCCATAGTACAGACAGACTCCAGAGGGAGTCCTCACACAGGGTCAGCCATAGTACAGACAGACAGACACACAGACAGACAGACAGACAGACACACTCCAGAGGGGGTCCTCACACAGGGTCAGCCATAGTACAGACAGACAGACAGACACACTCCTCACACAGGGTCAGCCATAGTACAGCGCCCCTGGAGCAGTTTGGGGCTAACTGTCTTGCTCAAGGACACAATGGTAGAGATGGTGGGCACCGTTACCGTAGATGTAATAGCAGCCGCCTTACTGATAGAATTATGCATCAAATCACCCCTGCATAGTTTCTGACAGGCAGACAGACAGACAGACAGACACACACACACACACACACATACATACATACACAGACAGACAGACAGACAGACAGACAGACAGAGTTCCTCTTAGGAATTGAGTCTCTCTATCAACAGATAAGGGAGATTGAATCCCTTTCAGACAGTAGATAGTTCAGACATAAGCTCGTCTTTTCCTTTTTAGGTATTGTGTGTGTGTGTGTGTGTGTGTGTGTGTGTGTGTGTGTGTGTGTGTGTGTGTGGAACATATCTCGAATTGACAATGAAGCGACTTTGACACAGACAGACAGACACACACACACACACACACACACACACACACACACACGCACACACACACACACACTCACACACACACACACACAGTCTGTTGTTGAAACCAGAGCAGTGATGACGTCACAATGACACTGATCCTATGAGGTCATAGCGTTACCGTGGAGATAAGGTTTCTGTCGGCTCCGGTTCCTCAAACAGCTTTTTCAAGAGCCCGAAATGTAACAACAAATGTTTTGGCTGGAGTGTGTGTGTGTGTGTGTGTGTGTGTGTCTGTGTGTGTGTGTGTGTCTGTGTGTGTCTGTGCTTACGTTTTTATGCATCTGTTTTGTGGGTGTGTGACCAAATTCAGCGATAGGTCAGACAAGTCATTACTCGGTCAGACTCTCTGTCCTCTTCACAGCAGACCCGGGTTAGAATCCAGCCCATGTCGTTCTCTGCATGTCATTCCCCTCTCTGTCTGTCTGTCTGTCTGTCCTCTTCACAGCAGACCCGGGTTAGAATCCAGCCCGGGTCGTTCTCTGCATGTCATTCCCCTCTCTGACACATTTCATCTCTGTCTCTCCACACTGTCTAATAGAGCATGACAAAATGCAAAGAAATTATCATAAAATAAAATACAAAAAAACATAATTAGTTCATCATGATAATCTCAATGTTCATAGTAAATCTATTTGTGTCTGTGTGCTTCAGCCCAAGACTTCCGAGGGGCTGCCCGTGTGTGTGTGCGTGCGAGCATCCTTAGTCATAATTATTAATATTATTTTGTGTCTGTGTCCTATAGTCCAAGATTCAGAGGGGCTCTATGTTAACTTATCCACACTGTCTCATAAAAGCATAAAAAAACACCGCAAAATTATCTTAAAATTAAAAAATATACAGTTTTTTTTTTTTGTTTTTTTTTTCATTATAGTAAATCTGTTTTGTGTCCCTGTCCTTTAGCCCAAGACTTCAGAGAGGCTCTATTTTCATCTGTCTCTCCACACTGTCTAATAAAAGCAAAAATCACAAAAAATTATCTTAAATAAAATAAAAAAAAGATAAAATATAATTAGTTCATGATAATCTCAAGGTTCAATTTCCAGTAATTCTCCCTTTGTTGTTAATTGTCCTTGTCTTTCAGCCCATACCCCAAAATTATCTTATAATAAAATAAAACTATTCTTTTTCATAATAATTTTTTTATTTTCATTGTAAATCTCTTTTGTATGCTTTAGCCCAAGAGAGTGTGTGTGTGTGTGTGTGTGTGTGAGTGAGAGAGAGTCTGTTGACCAAATTCTCTTTTGTGTCCCTGTCTTTCAGCCCAAGACTTCCGAGGGTCTGCCCGCGCCCCCGGCCCCCCCCTCTAAGCCCCCGGGCCGTCACAGCCTGTCGTCATGTCGCGGCTCGAGCACGGCGAGCGCAGACGAGACGCCGCACGTCGGAAACTACCGACTGCTGAAGACCATCGGGAAGGGAAACTTCGCCAAGGTCAAACTGGCCCGACACACACTGACGGGGAGAGAGGTAAGGGTAACACACACACACACACACACACACACACAGGCTCACACACACACACACAGGCTCACAGAAACACAAGCACAGGCACACACACACATAAAAGTAACTTAAAGCCCTACTTCACCGGTGGAAATATGAAGGTGTATTGAACTCTGAGATCCTATGTAGTATAAATGTGCAAACATTTTAGAAATCGGTTCATCCTAGCCTGAGAAAAGGCAGAAAGAGTGTAGAATTGACTAATAAAGAAACTTATTGTAAATTCAATAAAGTTTGATTTCTGATTTTTCTCTTCTCCAGGTTGCTGTGAAAATCATCGATAAAACTCAGCTGAACCCGACCAGCCTGCAGAAGGTTAGTCTCACATATACAGTCAGGTGAAACTCGAAAAATTAGAATGTCGTGCAAAAGTTAATTTTTTTTCCCAGTAATTCAACTTAAAAGGTGAAAATAATATATTATATAGACTCATTACAAGCAAAGTGAGATGTCTCAAGCCTTTATTTGTTATAATTTTGACTATTATGGCTCACAGCTTATGAAAACCCCAGATACAAAATCTCAGAAAATTTTAATATTATATGAAAACAATAAAAAAGGGATTTTAAATACAGAAATGTCAGCCCTCTATAAAGTATAATCATCCATATGTACTCAGTACTTGGTTTGGGCCCCTTGAGCATGAATTCTTGCCTCAATTCCAATTCATTTTCCATGATATTCTAATTTTTCGAGTTTCACCTGTATCCTCAGTTTCTTATTTACAAAATGCAGATTTAAAGGTGCTCCGAGGAACTTTCAGTGTGTGTTCATTCTAGCGCCCCCTTTGGACAAAAGCGGTAGTGTTTTTACTGCGCCAGCTGTTGTTCCTGGGTGAGCGTATACCCATGACAAAGGCATTAAGAAAAACTATATAAAAATAGCATTCTTTGCACTGATGGTCTCGTTTGCTGTTACATGTAATTTATGATCATCAGAGGAAAAATTAGACTGTTTCAGAAATATTTAAAAGTTCCTCGGAGCACCTTCTTAAAGGAGAAATAAGCAATGTTTTTGTTAATAAAGGTGTTCACTCTATATTAATTTTTTTTTATGATTTTTTTTCAGCTTTTCAGGGAAGTTAGTGTCATGAAGATTCTCAAGCACCCGAATATTGGTAAGTCCCTCCTCACCCCCTCCATAGAATCTCAGTCCTCTTCACAGCAGCCCCGGGTTAGACTCCAGCCCGGGTCGTTCTCTGCATGTCATTCCCCTCTCTGACACAGTTCATCTCTGTCTCTACACACTGTCTAATGAAGCTTTGAAAATACCAAAAAAAATTATCAAAAGAATAAACTGTTTCTCTGTGTTTTTCAGTGAAGCTGTTCGAGGTCATTGAGACAGAGAAGACTTTGTACCTCGTGATGGAGTACGCCAGCGGAGGTAAAAAACACTTTTGTAAAAGCCCTACTAACGTCCTCCCTCCTACATACTCAACATGTATATACTACATACTAAAAGCCCTACTAACGTCCTCCCTCCTACATACTCAACATGTATATACTACATACTAAAAGCCCTACTAACGTCCTCCCTCCTACATACTCAACATGTATATACTACATACTAAAAGCCCCACTAACCTCCTCCCTCCTACATACTCAACATGTATATACTACATACTAAAAGCCCTACTAACGTCCTCCCTCCTACATACTCAACATGTATATACTACCTACTAAAAGCCCTACTAACGTCCTCCCTCCTACATACTCAACATGTATATACTACCTACTAAAAGCCCTACTAACGTCCTCCCTCCTACATACTCAACATGTATACTACATACTAAAAGCCCTACTAACGTCCTCCCTCCTACATACTCAACATGTATATACTACATACTAAAAGCCCTACTAACGTCCTCCCTCCTACATACTCAACATGTATATACTACATACTAAAAGCCCTACTAACGTCCTCCCTCCTACATACTCAACATGTATATACTACATACTAAAAGCCCTACTAACGCCCTCCCTCCTACATACTCAACATGTATATACTACATACTAAAAGCCCTACTAACGTCCTCCCTCCTACATACTCAACATGTATATACTACATACTAAAAGCCCTACTAACGTCCTCCCTCCTACATACTCAACATGTATATACTACATACTAAAAGCCCTACTAACGTCCTCCCTCCTACATACTCAACATGTATATACTACATACTAAAAGCCCTACTAACGTCCTCCCTCCTACATACTCAACATGTATATACTACATACTAAAAGCCCTACTAGCGTCCTCCCTCCTACATACTCAACATGTATATACTACATACTAAAAGCCCTACTAACGCCCTCCCTCCTACATACTCAACATGTATATACTACATACTAAAAGCCCTACTAACGTCCTCCCTCCTACATACTCAACATGTATATACTACATACTAAAAGCCCTACTAACGTCCTCCCTCCTACATACTCAACATGTATATACTACATACTAAAAGCCCTACTAACGTCCTCCCTCCTACATACTCAACATGTATATACTACATACTAAAAGCCCTACTAACGTCCTCCCTCCTACATAATCAACATGTTTATACTACATACTAAAAGCCCTACTAACGTCCTCCCTCCTACATACTCAACATGTATATACTACATACTAAAAGCCCTACTAACGTCCTCCCTCCTACATACTCAACATGTATATACTACATACTAAAAGCCCTACTAACGTCCTCCCTCCTACATACTCAACATGTATATACTACATACTAAAAGCCCTACTAACGTCCTCCCTCCTACATAATCAACATGTTTATACTACATACTAAAAGCCCTACTAACGTCCTCCCTCCTACATACTCAACATGTATATACTACATACTGATATACGTCATGAAGTATGCCAGTGGAGGTAATACCAGCTCTGTCCACTAGCAGAGTGTGTCTTTACCTTAAAGCCCAGAAATCACTAAAGTCAAGTCAAACTTTATTGTCAACTACAAGACATGCATCAGAATCTAAGGTTGCGTTCCGAATCTCATACTCTTTCTTTTTTCTATTCTACATACTACATCTGACGATAAAAATAATCTAGTTAGGATGCAGTAGGCATACTATTGGGACATACTTTACTCTCTTATTTCATCATAACATTGCGCCTTGATCTTGCCTCTTGCTTTTATATCCGTCTCATCCCCGTTTGTTTTCATATGGAGGCTTCGTCGATGTGACGTCACTTCACGTGCGCACTGGATTGTGGGTCAGAATCGCCCAAATAGGATGCAGTTTTCAACACTAACACTTTTGGCCCCATGAAGTAGGACATCCGGGTACTTCTAACCATCCTAAATCTGGCCACAAG
>CASHTC010001181.1:109270-164270 GCA_949357725.1 Hyperoplus immaculatus
AATGTTTCATTCTAAGAACAATAACTTATTTATTTCTTAATTTCTCTATTTCCTCCAGGAGTCTGTCCAGTGACTCTAAGGAGGATCATTTTTAAATATTCTGCGCCTTTTCTCACTTTTTGTGGCCAAAATATTGCCTAAAAAAGTGATGGGAAAATAAAACTCTCAAAAAATCATTAGTAGTAAATAGTGAGTTTGGGAGAGAAAATATATATATATATATTTTTTAAGCTTTCTCGTCGTTTCAAACTTTTTTTTCTTTGGCGTTTTATTTTATTTTACTTGTGACAAAAAATGACACAAATGACATTTCATCTAGTAATTCTAACTCATAGTTGATTTTTCATTCTAAGAACATTTACTGATATCTTTATATCTTTGTGTGTGGTGTCTTTTCCTCCAGGAGTCTGTCCAGTGACCCTAAGGAGGACTGCCGGGACTCGAAGCCTCGTTCGCTGCGTTTCACGTGGAGCATGAAGACCACCTCCTGCCTGGAGCCCGGCGAGATGATGAAGGAAATACGCAGAGTTCTCGACGCAAACAACTGTGACTACGAGCAACGGGAGCGCTACTCTCTGTTCTGTGTGCACGGGGACGCGCGGCAGGACTCCCTCGTTCAGTGGGAGATCGAGGTGTGCAAGCTACCGCGGCTATCGCTAAACGGCGTGCGATTTAAGAGGATCTCCGGCACGTCCATAGCCTTCAAAAACATCGCGTCCAAAGTGGCAAACGAGCTCAGGCTGTGAATGTATTTCAAAATCTCCAATACACCCGAAAACACCAACAATGCTCCTCCTCCCACTGGATTTGTTTCACATAACAGCACCACTGTTATAGTGACTGAGACACTGACTGCTGTATGAATGACTCTTATTATTATACTCACTCACCTATTTAATGTTAGCACTAAATGTTGAAACCAAATATTTAAAAAAATGACGACGGTGTCCCATGAGGAGAGGAACAACAGACTCGCGAGCAGCACACACACACACACACACACACGCACGCACACACACACACACACACGCACGCACGCACGCACACACACACGCACACACACACGCACAGACACACACACATTGACGTTGTAGAGACAAGATCACTGTTTACGAGCACATCAGATGTTCCCAGAAACACAGGAGAAGAATTTATTTAAAGTCACTACGAGGAACTTTTAAATATTTCTGAAACAGTCTCAATTTTCCTCATAAATTACATGTAACAGCAAACGAGACCATCAGTGCAGAGAATGCTATTTTAATATAGTTTTTCTTAAAGCCTTTGTCATGGGTATACGCTCACCCAGGAACAACAGCTGGCGTGGTAAAAACACTACTGCTTTTGTCCAAAGGGGGCGCTAGAATTAACACACACTGAAAGTTCCTCGGAGCAGACTTTAATATCATGTAAAGTAGAAACGTGGTGTGAAAGGGATTTCAGCTGATTATCACAGGTTCATCTCTGTCTAAGGGCGCTTTCACGTACACACACACACCGATGCACAAACACAAAAACACACACACACACACGCACGCATGCACAAACACAAAAACACACACACACACACAGACACGCACACATGCACACACAGACAGACAGTTCATAACACAGGTCTCCAAGTCATTCAGCTTTGCAGTAATTGCCAGATCAAATTTGAGTATCCCGCTGGTTTTTATCCAATCAGGAGACGGAGCGCTATAAAGAGGCGTGGTCTCTGTGCCCGTGAACGATGACTCGCTGCTCTCCATCGCGGCACTATCTGATGAAGACGGCTGTGTGTTCATATGGTGGTGGCGTAGCCTAGCCTCACCAGACCAACTTCATTTCATTTGTACAGAAGGTCTGGAATCGCTCAATTGACAAACGTTCCCTCACTTGAAGGCGGGTGTCTGTTGAAGTTTAAAACTATTGGATCTGCCCAGTGCCACTCTGGATCTGCCAACCAATCACATAACGTTTTGTAGTGACGTATGTCATGCGCCGGCTTCTGACTACAACTGAAACTGGCGCACGACCTCAACGTCATTGTTCTCAGCCACTCCCTCTGTTCGCTGATTGGACCGGTAAAAATCTGGCGGAGAAAATCTAAATATACCGCAGACCCAGACTGACTACTGAAGGGAAATGACAATTGAGTGGAAGTATGTAGGCGGGCGGTGCCAGGCTATCAGCAGTCTGCATGTATCACCAAAATATTTTGCCTTAACATGATCTCCCCAAAATTAGCCCAAATAAACACACACACACACACACACACACACACACACAGTAACATTGTGTGTGTGTTTTTAAGTCCAGTTGTCTACAGTATAACCTTCTTAGATAACCCGGAACATGATGCCTTCTCCTCCATGAAAACACACACACTCACAGACAGACACGCACGCACACACACACACACGCACGCACACACACACACACAAGACACTGAATATTATGTGTGAAAGCGCCTCAGCAGTCTGCATGTAGCATCCAAACATTTTGCCTTAACTCGATTGCTAACAGTTAGCTGGACTCTGGAGTGACGGTAAACTCTGCTCCACCTATGCAGCTCTTCAATAGTCCATGTACATAATAGCTCAATAATACAGAGCATACGGAAAGTATTGACAGCACTTCACTTTTTCCATATTTTGTTATGTTACAGCCTGGAATAACGTTGGATTAAATTTATTTATTTGCCTCAAAATTAAACAAATAATACCCCATAATGACAACTTAAAGTCCTACTTCGCCGGTGGAAATATGAAGGTGTATTGAACTCTGAGATCCTATGTAGTATACATGTGCAAACATTTTAGAAATCGGTTCACCCGAGCCTGAGAAAAGGCAGAAAGAGTGTTTTATGGTCTCACTGTCTAACCCTACATTTTCGCATGTGTGACATCACGCATGGTAAAATGTAGGGTTAGGATTAACAGGACAGCTGGACCAAGGGAAGACTGAGGAAAGAAAAACCTCATTCATTATATAGTTCATAAAATAGTGATTTTATAATGATAGAACGCTGGGTCCTTATGGGTGAAGTATTCCTTTAAATAAAAATGTGTCTTTATGGGGGATTACGTGGAGAATTTTGAGAAAAATAAATAAATGTAGCCCAGCGTTATTCCAGGCTTGTAACATAATGAAATGTGGGGAAAAAGTGAAGCTCTGTGAATACTTTCCGTATGCACTGTACATGTACATAGTAACAATATTCATCCAACATGTATCTGCCCTTTGCTTTCTATGGAAGCCTATTGAGGCCACTAGGGAGGTAAAAATAATTATATTGGTATCTCATTTCAATGTAATATGGATAACGTTATAACTTAATGGAGCTACGAGGAACTTTTATATTTTTTTCTGAAACAGTCTCATTTTTCCTCTGATCATAAATTACATGTAGCAGCAAATGAGACCATCAGTACAAAGAATACTGATTTTTTTTTTTTATATAGTTTTTCTAACTGCCTTTGTCATGGGTATACGCTCACCCAGGAACAACAGCTGGCGTGGTAACAACACTACCGCTTTTGTCCAAATGGGGGCGCTAGAATTAACACAAACTGAAAGTTCCTCGGAGCACCTTTAACTTCACATCAACACATCAAAATCACTTTTTGTCAAAATCAGTGAATAACTCCTCACGATCTGCTACCTGTCCATACTGTTTGTGTGTGCTGGAAAAAATCGAATGAGTTAATACACAGCTTGGGCTCTGTAAACGGGCATGTTGACAGGTGGGCCGGGCCCCCCTTTGCTTCCATTTACCTTTGTTTACAGAGCCTAGGCTGTGGTTTAACACTAAATGTTTTTCAGCACACACACACACAGTACTAGGTAGTGGATATTGTGATTTTGTCAAAAAAACTTTCTCCAGAATCGCATACCCAACCTTAATAATAACTTAAATTGTTAAAATGTTCGGTCTTGGGTAGGACGGGATTTTAGTTGGCATAGAAATAGTAAAAAATCATGGCCCATAACATGTATATTTATCCTTTTAACAAAACTATAATGTTATAATGAGATAATGACCTGTTTATTTAATTTTATTTCCTTAGTGGCATCGATACGCTGACGTAAATTTGCATTTCATTTGAGATTTTTTTTTGTTGCTGTTTTTTCTCGACTAATTCTTGACTTTTTACTTGTAATTCTGAGATTCTTTTACATTAAAAAAAACCTGTTTAGTTTAAAAAGCTTTATTGTGTTTTGTGTTTGCGATATTGAGAGACACTTGCCTTTTCAAGTAACACAGACGGTATTGCTTTTATCCATCCATTTAAAATGTAACTTTTACTGGAAGTTCCTGTATCACGAAAATAGTCACTTCATGGGGCAGCTGTGTCTAAGTGTGTAGGTCGGTCATCCACTGGGTTACAGGGTCGGTGGTTGGATCCCCCGTCTCCCCGCCAAATGTCCAAGTGTCCCTGGGCAAAGAGACACTGAACCCTGAACCCACTACATTTTCAGAGATTTCTTTTCCAGAAAATGTATTACTTTTATCAAAATTATATCAGTTTATTTCACATACAATGTAATATAGACTATATTCGAAACTTTGGAGGGTTTTTTTCATTTATAAAGTAACATAACACTCCCAGTTTGTTCCACTGTATTTGTTTTACTCTCTCTATCCCAGCAGCCAATTAAAAATGTCCACAGCTTGTTGCCAGGCAGAATAGGCCAGCCAAACGGGCCTGCAGCGACTCTGACAGTGCACGCGCGCTCCTTCACAATCATTCTAAAAACAAAAACCGTTAGATTCTTCTACGGAAGCCGGACTTCAGAGAGGAAAGCTGCATTTTTTCCGAGGTGAGTGTGTGAGTGTCTCAGGTGATAACTGTCACAGAGAGATGGCGAAACACATTACATGCTTAATGCTTTTTTTCGGTATTTTCCAAGTTTTTACCGTGACTTTTTTTGTTTTTTCTTTTACGCTAACGTTGAGTAACTGCGATGCGTCATTCTGTAATGTTAGCTAACTGCCGAGGCCCGAGGGACAGACTATTTTTAACATGTAACTCGGTGAATTAAGGATTTATTTCGACCAAAGCAGAGCTGGTGATGTTTTAATAACAGTAAAAACACTTATCAAGATGGTTTTGATGAGTTTTATTTAGTTTCTGTCGGCACATGCGTGAATAGCCTATCAGCGATGATGAGCGATCACAACAACGCTAAAGCGATCGCCTCTTGCGTAAGTTAGCTTTCTATCCGGCCAGTGGTCAAGCGGCAAGTCAAGGTTAACCGAACTTAAGGTGTTATTTTTTATTGATCCTAAATCATATCATGGCAAATGGAAGAGTATGGGGACATCTACTGCTATCTAGTCTGGCTTGACCACTCCCGCCAGCGTCTATTAAGCGCTGGCGTCGGCAAACAACGCTACGCCTCCATTGGCTGCTTCCCGGGGTTAGCCCCGCCGTAGATGATTGTGATTGGTTTAAATAAATAAAAACAGGCCAGCCCAGTTTCCCCCCGAATAGACGGCTCTAAACGGAGTGCTTCCAGACCATACTACTTGCTGTAGTTTGGTCTGGCTTTGCGAGACTAACTGCTATCTGACTGAGAGACCACATGGTAAATTCTACTTAATTTCTGTTTACGTTGGTGTTATGTCTAATCATGCTACACATCTAGACCTAAACTTAGACATGTTACTTTGCACGTGAGCTGTTAGTTAACTCACAGTTCCTACAGATCCTTAAAAAGTCCTACAAGGCATTTGAATGAGTTAATCTAAAAATAAGTAGGTAATAAAATTAGTTTTTCAAAGGTCTTAAAAATGCTGAGACATAGAGAGTATGATTTTATCCATTTGTTTTCTGACGTGAGAATGTAAAATAATGACTATAATGACTTGTAAATAATTGGTAGCTGTTTTTTTTTATAATTTTTTTTTTTTTTTATAACTACACAATGTTTGAAATTATTATTTTAGAAATATGTGAGGACTTCCGGGTTACAGAGCATGGGGTAGGCACGATCGCTTGTAGCTCCCACAAAATATTTCAGACCTAACTGATTAAACCCTATTCTCGTCGATTTTTTTTGTGCTTGTGTTGCCGGTAACACTAATACTGTTTTGGAGAAATGCCTAGAAGCAAGAAAAACGCAAGAAGAGATTCGGCAGAGTCAAATATGTCCTCGGACAGCGTGGTTAGCATGGACGTTGGTGCTAGCTCAGTGGCTTCCATCGCGGGTCTGCTTGAACAGCATAGAGCAGCGATAGCCGCCGAGTTTAAATCATCTTTCGCCAGCATGGACGCTAAGCTGGACAGCATCCAGGCCGTGGTCTCAAGCCAGGGGAAACGTATAACCGATCTCGAGGAAAATGCAGAAACTGTTTGCGGACGCCTGGAGCAACTTGAGGCTACGTGCTCCTCACTGCAGAAAGATAACACGCTGTTGAAAGCTAAATTATCGGATTTGGAAGGGAGGAGCAGGAGACAGAACGTTCGTATCGTGGGCTTACCAGAATCAATTGAGGGTGCGCGCCCCGCTGCCTTTTTCTCCGGGCTCCTCGTCGAGGTGTTTGGTGATCAAGTTCTCCCTTCTCCCCCAGAGTTGGACAGAGCTCACCGCACTCTGGCACCCAAACCGGGCCCGCATGAGAGGCCGAGAGCCGTCGTTATCCGCTTTCACCGATACCAGACTAAAGACTTGATCATGAAAGAGGCACGTAAACAGGGCGAGCTGGAGTACCACGGCCACAAGCTCCGATTCTATGAGGACCACAGCGCGGAGGTCGTGAAGCAGCGGGCTGAATACAAGCGGGTCATGGCTGTGCTTTATCAGCGCGGTCTTCGTCCTTCTCTCCTCTTCCCGGCGAGGCTTCGCATTACTCTCCAGAGCGGCGAGAGAAAGTGGCTGCGGTCTGTCTCTGAAGCATCAAACTACATATCTACACTGGGTGTGAGTCCGTAGTAAATACGATTGCCTGCTGTGAGTATACAATGTGGACAAATGCTCTTTTCATATCCCCAGCCAAACTCTCGGACTGATGGTACTATATGCAATTTTTTATCTTTTATTTTTTTAATGAGTAAAGTAGCTGGGTGAACGTGACATTTTGTTGCTTGTCATTTTGACGTATTGTCTAGCTCACTCCTTTTTTATTTTTTTTATTTGTATCTCCATTTTAAAACGGCTAGATGAGCGTGTCTGTTCTTTATTTTTATTTTTTTTAAATTTTTTTGCCATTTGGACAGACTGTCTAACTCACGCCTTGTTCCTTTTTTTTGTATTTCGAATTTGTTGGTTGAGCACGGTATGTTTGTTTAGTGTGTTGTCATTTTGACAGTTTGCTGGATTGTTCATAGTGTTACTAGCTGTTATGGGGTGAACTGTACAAGACTTATGTGGGAAGCTAGCATAGGCTAGAAAGTTAAGGCTTGGAATGTTTGTTGTGAGGCTAGTAAGGGTCTTTCGGGGTTTGCTGTTGAGAGCAATATATGGGGTGGGTTCTGGGTGGGAGGGGGTGGTGTCAACTGGGGGTTTAGTTGATGGGTTAGCACCTGCTGTGTTTTCAGTTATCTGTGTTTTCCTTTTCTTTGTGTGTTTTTCTTTCCCTCTGTATTTTGCTACTCTTTTTGTTATCGGAGCAACTCTTTTTACTCTCACTATAACTGAGCTAGATGAAGGGCAATCTTAATTTAATTAGTTGGAATGTCAAGGGGCTTAATCACCAAGTGAAAAGGGGTAAGGTCTTAACCCACCTAAAACGGCTCAGGGCTGGAATAGTTTTTCTTCAAGAAACCCACTTACATGACTCTGACCATGGGCGACTAAGTAAATGCTGGCGTGGACAATTTTTTCATTCTAATTTCAGGGCTAAGGCCAGGGGCACAGCTATCCTTATTGATAGTAATATTCCTTTTGAGTCCTCAAACATTATATCAGATAAAAATGGACGTTTTATTATTGTCTCAGGCAAACTTTACAATAAGTCAGTCATCTTGGCCAACGTCTACGCGCCTAATGTCGACGATGTAGATTTCTTTAAGAGATTTTTTTCTCAACTCCCCGATCTCAATTCCCATTCTCTTATTCTTGGTGGGGATTTTAATTGTTATCTAGATCCAGTCTTAGATCGCTCTTCCCCCAAACCTGCCACTCTTAGCAGATCTGCAGGTTATATCAAATCATTTCTTGCTGATTATAGCCTCTCTGATCCATACAGGTTTTTATACCCCACAGGAAGAGAATATTCATTCTTTTCACATGTCCACCACACTTACACCCGAATTGATTATTTTTTTGTTGATAACTCATTGATGTCAGACCTTAAGTCATGCAGTTATGAAGGTATTGTGATCTCTGATCACGCACCTCTGCTCCTTCAACTGGCTTTCCCTGACGTCGAGTATACAAGAAGGCAGTGGAGACTAGATCCATTGTTGCTCACAGATGAGAGTTTTCTTTCACACATCTCTACACATATTAACACTTTTTTGAGTATAAATAAAACACCAGATGTGTCCAATGCAACAATTTGGGAAGCCCTGAAAGCCTATTTGAGAGGTGAAATTATATCATTTGCAGCATACAAAAATAGGTGTACAAAACAGAAACAAACTGAAATTGCTGATCAGATTCTGAACATAGACAGACAATATGCTAGTTCACCTTCATCTGAACTTTACAAAGAACGTTTAAAACTTCAGACAGAATTCAATCTTCTTTCCTCTCGTCAGGTTGCTGACCAGTTGCTTAGGAGCAGAGGTACTTTTTACGAGCATGGTGACAAGATTGGCAAACTCCTGGCTAATCAACTGCGCGGATTTAGAGCAAAGCAACTCATCCCTGGAATACGGACAGACAGTGGGTGTACAACATCAGATCAGAAATCGATAAACGAAAAGTTCAAAACATTCTATTCAAATTTGTATAGTTCTGATTGTACAGTAGACGCAGCGGTGATGGAAACCTTCTTCAGTAACCTAAACATGCCTTCCCTTTCTCAAGACCTGAGACATAGCCTTGAGGCACCTATTACTCAGAGGGAAATTATTGCAGCAATAACATCTATGCAATCAGGCAAATCTCCTGGTCCAGACGGACTTCCATCTGACTTTTTTAAGAAATTTTCAGCCGAATTATCGCCTTTTTTATGTTCAGTATTCTCAGACTCATTTGACTCGGGTAAACTCCCGCCTTCGTTCTACCAGGCCTGTATTTCCCTGTTGTTAAAAAAGGATAAAGATCCTCTAGATTGTGCATCATACCGACCAATTTCACTATTAAATACGGATGTGAAGATACTTGCTAAAATTCTCGCCCACAGATTGGAGGATGTTCTCCCCTCTATCATATCCCCCGACCAAACTGGGTTTATAAAGGGACGCCAATCATTTTATAATATCCGCCGGCTAATGAACATTTTATATTCCCCCAGAAATATTGAATCAGAATGCCTCGCTTCTATGGATGCTGAAAAAGCATTTGATAGAGTAGAATGGAATTATTTGTTTTTCACCCTTGAGAAATTCGGTTTGGGTCCTGTTTTCACTTCGTGGGTTAAATTATTATATGCATGCCCTTCTGCCTCAGTATTAACAAACAGCCGTTACTCAAGTAGTTTTGATCTGCACCGTGGGACCCGGCAGGGTTGTCCTTTGAGCCCACTCCTTTTTGCTATTGCAATCGAACCACTTGCGATTGCCATCAGAGGTAACAAACAGATTCAGGGGATATGGAGAGGAGGAATTGAACATAAGGTATCATTATACGCCGATGACTTACTTTTGTTTGTTGCCAAGCCAGCCACCTCCTTACCGGAGGCACTTTCTGTGTTGGAGGTCTTTAGTCAGTTTTCTGGCTATAAACTTAACTTGAGCAAGAGCGAACTTTTTCCGATTAATAAAGAAGCTCTTAAACTTGATTATACAGCTCTCCCACTCAAAGTGGTGACAGACCATCTGAATTACCTTGGGGTATGTTTCACCAGAAATTTTAAAAACCTATTTAAATCGAACTTCCTCAAATTATTGGATCAGGCGAAGCAAATATTATCGAAGTGGTCTCCTCTGGCTTTCTCTCTCATAGGTAGAATAAATTCAATCAAAATGACATTACTCCCAAAGTTCCTATATCTATTCCAGTGTCTCCCCATCTTTCTCCCCAAATCCTTTTTTCAGGCCCTTGACTCTTTAATGATAAATTATATTTGGAATGGTAAACACCCTCGGTTAAGGAAAGCATTTCTTCAAAGACCAAAACAAACAGGCGGAATGGCCCTCCCTAATTTCCAATACTATTACTGGGCTGCTAATATCCGTTCTTTGGTGTATTGGGTGCATTTTCACCTTGACGACTCAGCCCCAGTATGGGTAACAATGGAGTCCAGCGCTGTTAGCCCATTGTCTCTATCTGCCCTCTTAAGCGCCGCACTTCCACTCTCTTCGGCTATTCCCAATAGTAATCCCGTGATTAAGCACTCCCTTCGAATCTGGACCCAATTTAGGAAGAATTTTGGAATGCAGAATTTTTCACTTTTCAGCCCAATTGCAGCTAATCATTTATTTATTCCCTCGACGGTGGATGGTGCATTCAAGATCTGGCATAAAAAAGGCTTAAAATGCATCGGTGATTTATTTATTAATGATCTATTTGCTAGTTTTTCCCAATTGACAAAACATTTTGGTATCGAAAAGACAAACTTTTTCCGATTTCTGCAAATCAGGCATTTTACGCAGAAGTTAATTCCCCAATTCCCTTATAAACCGCCAGCCAATCAGGTTGATTTGTTTCTGTCTGTAAACCCCACATTAAAAGGCTCAATTTCTGTGTTTTTCAACCTTATTTCAAAGTTGCATAGCCCCTCTTTAGCAGCTATAAGAACCCTGTGGGAGCAGGACCTAGGCTCTGCCTTCACAGATCGCATGTGGGATTCAGTCCTGGATCGGATACACTCTACCTCCATGTGCGCCCGACATGCTCTTGTGCAATTTAAAGTAGTACATCGTATCCACATATCTAAAACCAAATTAGCTCGTATGTTCCCCGATGTAGACCCGACCTGTGATAGCTGTAAGAGCGCACCGGCATCACTCTTTCACATGTACTGGTTGTGTCCCACCTTGACTGAGTTCTGGACATCAGTTTTTCAAACAATTTCTGAAGTACTTCAGCATCAAATTAAGCCGAACCCTTTCACTGCAATTTTTGGCATTGCACCAAATTCAGGCTTACCTAAAGTGAAGCTGAGAGTACTGGCCTTCACCTCACTACTTGCTCGCAGGGCTATCCTCCTCAAGTGGAAAGATCCTGCTCCTCCTTCCCACTCACATTGGATTCGAGACATTATGGCATGTATGAATTTAGAGAAAATACGTTACACAACCCAGGGATCCGAGAATAAATTTGACCGAATTTGGCGCCCCTTCCTAAATTATTTTAAAAAAACAATAATAACTATAGAAGAGTAGCTAACCCCCCCCCCCCTTTTTTATTTTTTTATTTGATTTAATTTTATTTCTTTATGTGTGTTTTTTTTTTTGTTTTTTTTTCATATTGATTGTTTATTTCTGTTTCTTGTAGGGTATATTTTGTGTTGTTGGGTGTGAGGGTGGGATGTGGGTGGGGTATGTTCGGGGGGAAAAAAAGGGGAAAAAAAAAAATCTGTACTAATCGTGCTACAATTTGTTTGTTACGAACATTTAATAAAAAAACCTTTGAAGAAAAAAAGAAATATGTGAAACAATGATATGACATTTTTATTTAATCACAACAACACAATTAAACAATGAAACTGACTCTTAACACTGTTGTATTCATGTTGTGAACACAAACAAAACTGAAATATTTTTTCCTCATAAATAAGGAAAAAATACATCTACATTTAAAAGTGTTGTCAGCTATTCTAGAGAATTTTTGTTTTCAAAATCAGTGAATATCTCCTCATGATTTGCTACCTGTCCGTTCTCTGTGTGCGTTGAAAAATGTTTCTGATATTATTACACAGCCTAGGCTCTGTAAACAGGCATGTTGCTTGCTACGGTGGGCCCCCTTTGTTCACATACCAGTTTACAGAGCCGAGGCTGTGTAGTAACCCTTATTTATTTTTTCAGCACACACACACAGTACGAACATTTAGCATATTATGAGAAGATATTCACTGATTTTTACACAAAAAGTGATGGATTTTGTCAACAAACTTTCTCCAGAATCACTGACTGCACCTTTAACACAGTTGTTCTTGTATCTCTCTTCTGATTGGTCTATTTCTGCGTAGGCACGATGTCATCGATGTCTCTGTTGGCCTCCAGCCTCGTCTCCATGGCGACCAGCAGTTTGACGGCGTCCACCACCAGCTGCGTCAGCGACACCTCGCTCTCGCCGAAGCTCGCCGCGTTGCTCACACGCCACACCGCCGGGGAGTCTGGAAAATCACAAGGCAAGGTTTATTAAATACTTTACTTTTGGATATCTGTCCTTCTGCTCTCTAAACTGGCATGCAAACAAAGGGGTCACCATAGTGAGCAAAATGCCCGTTTACAGAGTCTAGGCTGTGTATAAAGATCAGATATTTTCTGATCTATACTGTTTTGTTTTGCCTTCCTTTTTGAACTATTTATAATGTATTTATTGTAAATATTACTTATTTCATCTTAGCTTGTTTTATTCTTTTGTCCTTATTGCAACCTTGAAATGATAAAATGTATTGTTTTCCTCTCATAGCTTAGTATAGCACCTATTTCTGTCAAAATACATCTATTTATAATAATAATAATAATAATAATAATAATAATAATAATAATAATAATGCATTTTACTTATGGGTGCCTGTCAGGCCACTTAAAGAAACCTGTTTCATCATCAGCTTTTCTCTGTTGAGTCGTCAACCCTCCTGAAGTCCCGGATTATAAATTCACCACTTTCCTGAGCCCTCAGAGATGTTTTGACTGATCTCCATGTGTTCACAGATATCAGCTTATAACCTGGTGAGTACAATCTTGTTATTTTTCCTAGAAATATCTTTGTGTGTGTGTACTGTGTGAGAGGTCTGCTTTTTGGTCTGAATTTTGCGCCATGCACACGGGACCTGCAGCTTTTTGCAGCGCAGGTGGTTTATATATTATTGCAGTTTGGTTATAAACTGCAGGTATTATGGTTGTTCCGATGGTTTCCGGTAGAAACGTTTATCAGCGGTTAAAGGGATGATCGGCAAGTGTGTGTGTGTGTGGGCAGGAAGAGAGAGCGCGATTTATTTTATACTTTGTTTACACAGAGTGATCGTCACCGACTTTATAAGCCTGACCATGTCTGACCCCGTGTCTAGACCGCGAGCATCTCAGGCGTTTTCTTACTCGCACGTAACACAAAGACCGTTTTTCATTCACTCATCTCAGACAGAAATAATTTAATATTAATCTCTGCAGCTGTCCGGGGCTCACGCCTCAGCTGTGTCTCATGGCAACGCGACCTGAATTGTGTGATTTACAGTACGGTAGCCTCAGTAGCGGGCCGGTTTTGTGTCAGAACCTTGCGGGAGAGGCCCGTTGCGGACAGACAAGGAGCGAGAGTGAGTTGGTGGGGGTAAATAAATCAGGCCCTTGCAGACCTCTATGCTGTGTTGTAGGCCAGGCCCTACATTACCTATTTAATAAATTCTTTGGCAGGAATAGAGTTTTGAACTGGGCTGAGTACCACCTCCATCAATAGCAAAACAGTTCAACAACGTCAAACTTCACAGTATAATATCATTATAGATAGTTAAGGAATTGCAGTGATGTGTTTTATCAACACTAGCCCAGCATAAACTATATCCCTGTGTTTGCCTCAGTTAACTGCACTACATCCATTTAACCAAAAGATGTCACTCACGTCCCATTAACTGTGTTCACTGCTTCTGTTAGAAGATATCGCATGCAATAGTACGACCTGCAGCAAAGCCTCAAAATTAAAAACACATCTACAGTCATGATCACCTCTTTTATCAATACTATTTCACTTTTTCTGCTTTCTGTTTTCCCCTTAACTTCAATATTTATAAGAATCTTAAGCTCAATACTAACTTAAAGAGAGCATTGTCCTACTGCTGTATTGTTGATTTGGTGTGCAATTATTTTTTAGGATTATTCTTTAAAATAAAAAAGATAACATTATATTTCATTCAAAAACGCAAAGGTGGTGGAGCCTCACTGTACTGTGACCCAGTCCTATGTAGATATGAAACACCCATTCAGGAAATAGAATATTTTATTTTTATTACTTTTATTTAACGATTCACTAATTGAAACTACTTATATATACTATATATATTATATTCCATTTCTACCGAGGTTGTTCAGAAACACACCAATACATTCTATACACTGCACCTTTAAACTGGATAGAAAAGAGCTACTGACGTAACTGGAGGTGTATCTACCTGTACATGCTGACGTGGAATACAAAAATATGGGTGTTAACCAAAGCAGGTACATTCCCAGCTGTCTCAGGGCGACGAAGGACAGTTTCAGCAGCAGTTGAGTTTCAAGAGAAGGAAAAAGGGCTTTTATTTCACATACTTCAAACTCTGAAGTTAAAACAACCGTGTGCGATGTTCTTTATTTCTGAAGTCGGAGGAGCTGGGTGAAAAATGTACCTGCTGGAAATCATTGTGTGGTAAGACAGCAGCTTACTTTCCTCATTAAATAGCAGAGATTTGATTAATTCACTAGTTACTGATCTGATTAAATATTTTAGTGTTTGTTGCTGTAAATATAGTACTCCTGTTTCTGCTCGGTAGCACAATGTTAACACTGTTCAGACTATAATTAGTAACTTACCAAACCTGTTTAGCCCGGGGAGTGGAAACCACACACAATACATTTACAAGGCAAGGCAGGTTATATAGCACATTTCATACAGCGAGTTAATTTAATACTTAATAATTTGATACTCACATTTTATTTTACTTTTGGCTTTTTTTCATGTTTTTATTAGACAGTTGTGTGACTGACATGCCGAGAACGACAAAGGGCCAGATTCAAACTCGTGGTCTGCTGCTTTTGGGGTGTGTTTTTATGTAGAGAACAATTATTTTAAATTGTTTGCATTTTAACACAGGTAGGGACTCAATGTTAATGTTGGCAGTTGTACAACAACTTTCATGTAATGATTATACACTCATTGAAACTTACTTATGAATATTATTTTTCTTCTTGTCAATCTCAACTGGAAATGTACCTGCTTTGGTTAACACCCATATTTTTGTCAGAATGTAGCTACGCCTCCAGTTACGTCAGTAGCTCTATTCAAACCAGTTTAAAGGTGCAGTGTATAGAATGTATTGGTATGTTTCTGTAAAAACTTGGTAGTAATGGAATACAAATACAGAATGACGTGAGGGCAGAAACCCAGTCTGAGCTGTAGTACTGCCAGTCAGCCGCAGGTGCCGAAAAAAAAATGTTGACCCCTCCCTCCCCACACGTCACCACACTCATCTGCCAATCAAAACAACTGAATCTCTTCACACCAACCTGACGGATCATAACAAACAGAAGCCCCGCCTCCTGCAGTGTTTGACAGTGATTCTCTTCACTGTGTTTCCAGGCAACGAAAACAAACAGCTTTTGTTCTTTGAATAACTGCTATGGGTGTAGTACAGTCACAGAAAAAACAAAAGACTAAAAACATTCGGGCTGTCAGACCAGTTCTGACAAGCCTTCATTTCTCAGCAGTAAGGGTTCTCTGTGCTGATTAAATCTAGAGACAAACATTAAAAAGCAAATTTTGATCAAAAACTTGCCAACAATTGTATAATCATAAATTACAGTACTTATTATAGTATAGGAGTGATTTAATTCATTATAATAAATGATCTACAAACAGTAAATACGAATGTTGAAAGAAATAATCACTACAAGTGATATAAAAGGCCCATTCAGGAAATATAATAATTTATTTCTTGTACTTTTATTTAACAATTATACACTAATTGAAACTACTTGTATATATATTATATTCCATTTCTACCGAGGTTGTTCAGAAACACACCAACACATTCTATACACTGCACCTTTAAGCTGGATAGAAAAGAGCTACTGACGTAACTGGAGGTGTATCTACCTGTACATGCTGACGTGGAATACATAAATATGGGTGTTAACCAAAGCAGGTACATTTCCAACTGTCTCAGGGCAGCAAAGGACAGTTTTGGCAGCAGTTGAGTTTCAAGAGAAGGAGAAGGCTTTTATTTTATATATATTCCATATTTCACATACTTTAAACTCTGAAGTTAAAACAACTGTGAGCGATGTTCTTTATTTCTGAAGTCGGATGAGCTGGGTGAAAAAATGCAGAATGCAGAATTGGACAAAGTTGTACAGACATCACCGTGTGGTAAGATGGCGGCTTACTTTCCTCAGTAAATGACACTGATTTGATTAATTCACTTGTTTCAGATCTGATTAACTATTTAAGTTTTTGTTGCTGTAACTATGTACTCCTGTATTTCTTCGTAGCACAATGTTAACACTGTTCAGACTATAATTAGTAACTTACCAAACCTGTTTAGCCCGGGGAGTGGAAACCACACACAATACATTTACAAGGCAAGGCAGGTTATATAGCACATTTCATACAGCGAGTTAATTTAATACTTAATAATTTGATACTCACATTTTATTTTACTTTTGGCTTTTTTTCATGTTTTTATTAGACAGTTGTGTGACTGACATGCCGAGAACGACAAAGGGCCAGATTCAAACTCGTGGTCTGCTGCTTTTGGGATGTGTTTTTATTTAGAGAACAATTATTTTAAATTGTTTGCATTTTAACACAGGTAGGGACTCAATGTTAATGTTGGCAGTGGTACAACAACTTTCATGTAATGATTATACACTCATTGAAACTTACTTATGAATATTATTTTTCTTCTTGTCAATCTCAACTGGAAATGTACCTGCTTTGGTTAACACCCATATTTTTGTCAGAATGTAGCTACGCCTCCAGTTACGTCAGTAGCTCTATTCAAACCAGTTTAAAGGTGCAGTGTATAGAATGTATTGGTATGTTTCTGTAAAAACTTGGTAGTAATGGAATACAAATACAGAATGACGTGAGGGCAGAAACCCAGTCTGAGCTGTAGTACTGCCAGTCAGCCGCAGGTGCCGAAAAAAAAATGTTGACCCCTCCCTCCCCCCACGTCACCACACTCATCTGCCAATCAAAACAACTGAATCTCTTCACACCAACCTGACGGATCATAACAAACAGAAGCCCCGCCTCCTGCAGTGTTTGACAGTGATTCTCTTGACTGTGTTTCCAGGCAACGAAAACAAACAGCTTTTGTTCTTTGAATAACTGCTATGGGTGTAGTACAGTCACAGAAAAAACAAAAGACTAAAAACATTCGGGCTGTCAGACCAGTTCTGACAAGCCTTCATTTCTCAGCAGTAAGGGTTCTCTGTGCTGATTAAATCTAGAGACAAACATTAAAAAGCAAATTTTGATCAAAAACTTGCCAACAATTGTATAATCATAAATTACAGTACTTATTATAGTATAGGAGTGATTTAATTCATTATAATAAATGATCTACAAACAGTAAATACGAATGTTGAAAGAAATAATCACTACAAGTGATATAAAAGGCCCATTCAGGAAATATAATAATTTATTTCTTGTACTTTTATTTAACAATTATACACTAATTGAAACTACTTGTATATATATTATATTCCATTTCTACCGAGGTTGTTCAGAAACACACCAATACATTCTATACACTGCACCTTTAAGCTGGATAGAAAAGAGCTACTGACGTAACTGGAGGTGTATCTACCTGTACATGCTGACGTGGAATACATAAATATGGGTGTTAACCAAAGCAGCTACATTTCCAACTGTCTCAGGGCGACGAAGGACAGTTTTGGCAGCAGTTGAGTTTCAAGAGAAGGAGGAGGCTTTTATTTTATATATATTCCATATTTCACATACTTCAAACTCTGAAGTTAAAACAACTGTGAGCGATGTTCTTTATTTCTGAAGTCGGATGAGCTGGGTGAAAAAATGCAGAATGCAGAATTGGACAAAGTTGTACAGACATCACCGTGTGGTAAGATGGCGGCTTACTTTCCTCAGTAAATGACACTGATTTGATTAATTCACTTGTTTCAGATCTGATTAACTATTTAAGTTTTTGTTGCTGTAACTATGTACTCCTGTAATTCTTCGTAGCACAATGTTAACACTGTTCAGACTATAATTAGTAACTTACCAAACCTGTTTAGCCCGGGGAGTGGAAACCACACACAATACATTTACAAGGCAAGGCAGGTTATATAGCACATTTCATACAGCGAGTTAATTTAATACTTAATAATTTGATACTCACATTTTATTTTACTTTTGGCTTTTTTTCATGTTTTTATTAGACAGTTGTGTGACTGACATGCCGAGAACGACAAAGGGCCAGATTCAAACTCGTGGTCTGCTGCTTTTGGGGTGTGTTTTTATGTAGAGAACAATTATTTTAAATTGTTTGCATTTTAACACAGGTAGGGACTCAATGTTAATGTTGGCAGTTGTACAACAACTTTCATGTAATGATTATACACTCATTGAAACTTACTTATGAATATTATTTTTCTTCTTGTCAATCTCAACTGGAAATGTACCTGCTTTGGTTAACACCCATATTTTTGTCAGAATGTAGCTACGCCTCCAGGTACGTCAGTAGCTCTATTCAAACCAGTTTAAAGGTGCAGTGTATAGAATGTATTGGTATGTTTCTGTAAAAACTTGGTAGTAATGGAATACAAATACAGAATGACGTGAGGGCAGAAACCCAGTCTGAGCTGTAGTACTGCCAGTCAGCCGCAGGTGCCGAAAAAGAAATGTTGACCCCTCCCTCCACGCACGTCACCACACACATCTGCCAATCAAAACAACTGAATCTCTTCACACCAACCTGACGGATCATAACAAACAGAAGCCCCGCCTCCTGCAGTGTTTGACAGTGATTCTCTTGACTGTGTTTCCAGGCAACGAAAACAAACAGCTTTTGTTCTTTGAATAACTGCTATGGGTGTAGTACAGTCACAGAAAAAACAAAAGACTAAAAACATTCGGGCTGTCAGACCAGTTCTGACAAGCCTTCATTTCTCAGCAGTAAGGGTTCTCTGTGCTGATTAAATCTAGAGACAAACATTAAAAAGCAAATTTTGATCAAAAACTTGCCAACAATTGTATAAATCATAAATTACAGTACTTATTATAGTATAGGAGTGATTTAATTCATTATAATAAATGATCTACAAACAGTAAATACGAATGTTGAAAGAAATAATCACTACAAGTGATATAAAAGGCCCATTCAGGAAATATAATAATTTATTTCTTGTACTTTTATTTAACAATTATACACTAATTAAAACTACTTGTATATATATATTATATTCCATTTCTACCGAGGTTGTTCAGAAACACACCAATACATTCTATACACTGCACCTTTAAGCTGGATAGAAAAGAGCTACTGACGTAACTGGAGGTGTATCTACCTGTACATGCTGACGTGGAATACAAAAATATGGGTGTTAACCAAAGCAGCTACATTTCCAACTGTCTCAGGGCAGCAAAGGACAGTTTTGGCAGCAGTTGAGTTTCAAGAGAAGGAGAAGGCTTTTATTTTATATATATTCCATATTTCACATACTTCAAACTCTGAAGTTAAAACAACCGTGAGCGATGTTCTTTATTTCTGAAGTCGGATGAGCTGGGTGAAAAAATGCAGAATGCAGAATTGGACAAAGTTGTACAGACATCACCGTGTGGTAAGATGGCGGCTTACTTTCCTCAGTAAATGACACTGATTTGATTAATTCACTTGTTTCAGATCTGATTAACTATTTAAGTTTTTGTTGCTGTAACTATGTACTCCTGTAATTCTTCGTAGCACAATGTTAACACTTTTCAGACTATAATTAGTAACTTACCAAACCTGTTTAGCCCGGGGAGTGGAAACCACACACAATACATTTACAAGGCAAGGCAGGTTATATAGCACATTTCATACAGCGAGTTAATTTAATACTTAATAATTTGATACTCACATTTTATTTTACTTTTGGCTTTTTTTCATGTTTTTATTAGACAGTTGTGTGACTGACATGCCGAGAACGACAAAGGGCCAGATTCAAACTCGTGGTCTGCTGCTTTTGGGGTGTGTTTTTATTTAGAGAACAATTATTTTAAATTGTTTGCATTTTAACACAGGTAGGGACTCAATGTTAATGTTGGCAGTGGTACAACAACTTTCATGTAATGATTATACACTCATTGAAACTTACTTATGAATATTATTTTTCTTCTTGTCAATCTCAACTGGAAATGTACCTGCTTTGGTTAACACCCATATTTTTGTCAGAATGTAGCTACGCCTCCAGTTACGTCAGTAGCTCTATTCAAACCAGTTTAAAGGTGCAGTGTATAGAATGTATTGGTATGTTTCTGTAAAAACTTGGTAGTAATGGAATACAAATACAGAATGACGTGAGGGCAGAAACCCAGTCTGAGCTGTAGTACTGCCAGTCAGCCGCAGGTGCCGAAAAAAAAATGTTGACCCCTCCCTCCCCCCACGTCACCACACTCATCTGCCAATCAAAACAACTGAATCTCTTCACACCAACCTGACGGATCATAACAAACAGAAGCCCCGCCTCCTGCAGTGTTTGACAGTGATTCTCTTGACTGTGTTTCCAGGCAACGAAAACAAACAGCTTTTGTTCTTTGAATAACTGCTATGGGTGTAGTACAGTCACAGAAAAAACAAAAGACTAAAAACATTCGGGCTGTCAGACCAGTTCTGACAAGCCTTCATTTCTCAGCAGTAAGGGTTCTCTGTGCTGATTAAATCTAGAGACAAACATTAAAAAGCAAATTTTGATCAAAAACTTGCCAACAATTGTATAATCATAAATTACAGTACTTATTATAGTATAGGAGTGATTTAATTCATTATAATAAATGATCTACAAACAGTAAATACGAATGTTGAAAGAAATAATCACTACAAGTGATATAAAAGGCCCATTCAGGAAATATAATAATTTATTTCTTGTACTTTTATTTAACAATTATACACTAATTAAAACTACTTGTATATATATATTATATTCCATTTCTACCGAGGTTGTTCAGAAACACACCAATACATTCTATACACTGCACCTTTAAGCTGGATAGAAAAGAGCTACTGACGTAACTGGAGGTGTATCTACCTGTACATGCTGACGTGGAATACATAAATATGGGTGTTAACCAAAGCAGGTACATTTCCAACTGTCTCAGGGCGGCAAAGGACAGTTTTGGCAGCAGTTGAGTTTCAAGAGAAGGAGAAGGCTTTTATTTTATATATATTCCATATTTCACATACTTCAAACTCTGAAGTTAAAACAACCGTGAGCGATGTTCTTTATTTCTGAAGTCGGATGAGCTGGGTGAAAAAATGCAGAATGCAGAATTGGACAAAGTTGTACAGACATCACCGTGTGGTAAGATGGCGGCTTACTTTCCTCAGTAAATGACACTGATTTGATTAATTCACTTGTTTCAGATCTGATTAACTATTTAAGTTTTTGTTGCTGTAACTATGTACTCCTGTAATTCTTCGTAGCACAATGTTAACACTGTTCAGACTATAATTAGTAACTTACCAAACCTGTTTAGCCCGGGGAGTGGAAACCACACACAATACATTTACAAGGCAAGGCAGGTTATATAGCACATTTCATACAGCGAGTTAATTTAATACTTAATAATTTGATACTCACATTTTATTTTACTTTTGGCTTTTTTTCATGTTTTTATTAGACAGTTGTGTGACTGACATGCCGAGAACGACAAAGGGCCAGATTCAAACTCGTGGTCTGCTGCTTTTGGGGTGTGTTTTTATTTAGAGAACAATTATTTTAAATTGTTTGCATTTTAACACAGGTAGGGACTCAATGTTAATGTTGGCAGTGGTACAACAACTTTCATGTAATGATTATACACTCATTGAAACTTACTTATGAATATTATTTTTCTTCGTCAATCTCAACTGGAAATGTACCTGCTTTGGTTAACACCCATATTTTTGTCAGAATGTAGCTACGCCTCCAGTTACGTCAGTAGCTCTATTCTATCCAGTTTAAAGGTGCAGTGTATAGAATGTATTGGTATGTTTCTGTAAAAACTTGGTAGTAATGGAATACAAATACAGAATGACGTGAGGGCAGAAACCCAGTCTGAGCTGTAGTACTGCCAGTCAGCCGCAGGTGCCGAAAAAAAAAATGTTGACCCCTCCCTCCACGCACGTCACCACACACATCTGCCAATCAAAACAACTGAATCTCTTCACACCAACCTGACGGATCATAACAAACAGAAGCCCCGCCTCCTGCAGTGTTTGACAGTGATTCTCTTGACTGCGTTTCCAGGCAACGAAAACAAACAGCTTTTGTTCTTTGAATAACTGCTATGGGTGTAGTACAGTCACAGGAAAAACAAATGCTAAAAACATTCAGGCTGTCAGACCAGTTCTGACAAGCCTTCATTTCTCAGCAGTAAGGGTTCTTTGTGCTGATTAAATCTAGAGACAAACATTAAAAAGCAAATTTTGATCAAAAACTTGCCAACAATTGTATAAATCATAAATTACAGTACTTATTATAGTATAGGAGTGATTTAATTCATTATAATAAATGATCTACAAACAGTAAATACGAATGTTGAAAGAAATAATCACTACAAGTGATATAAAAGGCCCATTCAGGAAATATAATAATTTATTTCTTGTACTTTTATTTAACAATTATACACTAATTAAAACTACTTGTATATATATATTATATTCCATTTCTACCGAGGTTGTTCAGAAACACACCAATACATTCTATACACTGCACCTTTAAGCTGGATAGAAAAGAGCTACTGACGTAACTGGAGGTGTATCTACCTGTACATGCTGACGTGGAATACAAAAATATGGGTGTTAACCAAAGCAGCTACATTTCCAACTGTCTCAGGGCGGCAAAGGACAGTTTTGGCAGCAGTTGAGTTTCAAGAGAAGGAGAAGGCTTTTATTTTATATATATTCCATATTTCACATACTTCAAACTCTGAAGTTAAAACAACCGTGAGCGATGTTCTTTATTTCTGAAGTCGGATGAGCTGGGTGAAAAAATGCAGAATGCAGAATTGGACAAAGTTGTACAGACATCACCGTGTGGTAAGATGGCGGCTTACTTTCCTCAGTAAATGACACTGATTTGATTAATTCACTTGTTTCAGATCTGATTAACTATTTAAGTTTTTGTTGCTGTAACTATGTACTCCTGTAATTCTTCGTAGCACAATGTTAACACTGTTCAGACTATAATTAGTAACTTACCAAACCTGTTTAGCCCGGGGAGTGGAAACCACACACAATACATTTACAAGGCAAGGCAGGTTATATAGCACATTTCATACAGCGAGTTAATTTAATACTTAATAATTTGATACTCACATTTTATTTTACTTTTGGCTTTTTTTCATGTTTTTATTAGACAGTTGTGTGACTGACATGCCGAGAACGACAAAGGGCCAGATTCAAACTCGTGGTCTGCTGCTTTTGGGGTGTGTTTTTATTTAGAGAACAATTATTTTAAATTGTTTGCATTTTAACACAGGTAGGGACTCAATGTTAATGTTGGCAGTGGTACAACAACTTTCATGTAATGATTATACACTCATTGAAACTTACTTATGAATATTATTTTTCTTCGTCAATCTCAACTGGAAATGTACCTGCTTTGGTTAACACCCATATTTTTGTCAGAATGTAGCTACGCCTCCAGTTACGTCAGTAGCTCTATTCTATCCAGTTTAAAGGTGCAGTGTATAGAATGTATTGGTATGTTTCTGTAAAAACTTGGTAGTAATGGAATACAAATACAGAATGACGTGAGGGCAGAAACCCAGTCTGAGCTGTAGTACTGCCAGTCAGCCGCAGGTGCCGAAAAAAAAAATGTTGACCCCTCCCTCCACGCACGTCACCACACACATCTGCCAATCAAAACAACTGAATCTCTTCACACCAACCTGACGGATCATAACAAACAGAAGCCCCGCCTCCTGCAGTGTTTGACAGTGATTCTCTTGACTGCGTTTCCAGGCAACGAAAACAAACAGCTTTTGTTCTTTGAATAACTGCTATGGGTGTAGTACAGTCACAGGAAAAACAAATGCTAAAAACATTCAGGCTGTCAGACCAGTTCTGACAAGCCTTCATTTCTCAGCAGTAAGGGTTCTCTGTGCTGATTAAATCTAGAGACAAACATTAAAAAGCAAATTTTGATCAAAAACTTGCCAACAATTGTATAAATCATAAATTACAGTACTTATTATAGTATAGGAGTGATTTAATTCATTATAATAAATGATCTACAAACAGTAAATACGAATGTTGAAAGAAATAATCACTACAAGTTTATTATAACCCCTGAATATAAGTTATAATGATAAGAGAGTTTCCTCATCAAAGGTGTGTAATGTTACCTGTCAGGGTCCTCACCTGGTGAAGTCACGTCGAGGTCGGGGAGACTTTCTTCCTCCGTGTGCAGACGCTGCTGGTGTCTGTGTTAAACTGAGCGACAGCGTCACATGCTCATCCCTTAAATGCAAAAAAAAACGTCATTATGACATATAATAAAAAATAACGTATAAAGTTTGGCTTTTATTTCACATACTTCAAACTCTGAAGTTAAATTAACCTTGTGCGATGTTCTTTGTTTCTACCGTCAGAGGAGCTGGGTGAAAAAATGCAGAATGCAGAATGCGAATTGGACGACAGTTTACAGACATCACCGTGTGGTAAGATGGCGGCTTACTTTCCTCATAAATGTCATAGATTTGATCAATTAACTAGTTACTGATCAGATTAATTATTAAAGTGTTTGTTGCTGTCACTATGTATTCCTGTTCTGCTCCGTAGCACAATGTTAACACTGTTCAGACTATAACTAGTACCAAACCTGTTTAGCCCGGGGAGTGGAAACCAGACTAGCCTGTGCACGTCTGTTTGATGAGTTATGAGATGAGTCGTGAGTTTTTCTATCACCTTTTGTCAGTTACAAAAACATGTGTGAACATGTGCTGTAAATGAAAGGCTTTCACAGAATCCACAGCTCCCCGTCTACCCAACTCATTCTCAGGTTTTGTTCCTAGTCAACTTGACAGCTCTTCTTTTTAAATAATAATACAAAAAGGATTTGTCTATTGTTTTTCTTTTCTTTTCTCTTTTTAGATTATTTTTTTGAATTTTTTATGCTTTATTAGACAGTTGTGGAGAGACAGAGGTGAAATGGGTCAGAGAGGGGAATGACATGCAGAGAACGACCACATGCTGGATTCTAACCCACACTGTAGGCTGAGGGGGAGGCCGGGGGGACGGGGACTGACACACACAGAATACACATTTTACCAGAGTAAATTTACTTTTTGATCTTTCAGCCTTTTGCTGATTCTGAACCCCCATAAACACAGTTCAGGTGTTGATGGAATAAATCTGAGGATATGCGTTCATGATTTTGTCTATTTTCCATCAGCTGAAACTCAGAGGGAAGCTGAAGGCTCGACAATCACCGCCCAGAATTCAAGTGTCATCGCACCTCAGTTAACAGATAATAATGTGGCCGGGAATTTAACAATCAACACAAACATAAACGGTAAATGTTTCCCCAGAAATAACAAGAATAAAAAATATATTATTTAATGTTTGATTATGTACTTTAATGTCTTTACTGATTTGGAATTTTCAAATGTTTCAGTACATCCTCCTGCCACGACAGATCATGTTCCTCCCAAAACTGAAGGTACTGTGATGCTTAAATATATAAATAATGTGACATATCTTAAACATATTATGTAATATACATATCCAGTCCTTTTGGTTCCATTAACAATTTCATCTTGCAAGTTATTGTAAACCTAGCTAAAACATATTGTGTAGTTTTACATATTCAGTTATTTTGCATCAGGTAAGGCACGTTGAAATCTGAAGTTTGGGGTTTTGTCTGTTAGCGCACATTCATACAGTATTTGATAAGTTGGAAGACTACAAGAACACGAATGATATTCATCTAATTGATTTTCTTTCTTCAGAAAACATCAAAAGGTGCCAGGCTGAATTAAAATCTTACCTTGAAAAGGAAACAAATAAACTGTTTCAAGGAGTAAAGGGATTGTTAACTCTTTTAGACAACATCTATACGGAGCTTTACATTACAGAAGGAGGCAGCGGAGAGGTTAATAGTGAACACGAAGTTATTGAATTAGAATGTAAAAGGCGTCCGAGTGAGGAGAAGAAAATCAGCCTCAATGCCATTTTTAAACCTTTATCAGAAAAAGAAATCTCCCCCCAGAGAGTTCTAACAAAAGGAATTGCTGGCATTGGAAAAACTGTCGCTGTGCAGAAATTCACTCATGACTGGGCAACAGGAGAAGCCAACCAAACCTTTCAGTTCATATTTCCATTCACATTCAGAGATTTGAATTTAATAAAGGATGAGAGATGGAGCCTTCAAAGTTTAATACATCACTATTTTGAAGAAGTGAAGAATACTTCAGCAGACTACAGCAGTTCAAGTGTTTTGTTCATCTTTGACGGCCTGGACGAAAGCACAATTCCTCTGGACTTTAAGAAAAAAGATTTGTGCCGCAATATTACAAAGTCTACAACACTAGATGTCCTTCTAACCAACTTGATTAAGGGGAAACTGCTGCCCAAAGCTTCAGTTTGGATCACAAGTAGACCAGCCGCGGCCACTAAGATTCCTCCCGAGTTTATCCACAGGGTGACCGAGGTACGAGGCTTTGATGATGAGCAGAAGGAGAAGTACTTTCAGAAGGAAGTTGAGGAAGAGGATATGGCTCAGAAGATTCTCGATCATCTTCAGTCAAAACTGCTAAGAAGTCTGTTCATCATGTGCCACATCCCATTGTTCTGTGAGATTTCAGCCACGGTTCTCTTGAGTCTCCTAAGAGAAACTCCCAAACGTGAGTTGCCCAAGACTCTGACTGAAATGTACACACACTTCCTGATCATCCAGACAAAGAGGAAACACGAGAAGGATTATCAGGTAGATGAAACGGACAAAGACTTCATCATGAAGCTGGGAAAGCTGGCATTTGAACAGCTTCAGAATGGCAACATGATCTTCTATAAGGAAGACTTGAGAAATTGTCAAATCAATCTGAAACAAGCTGCAGAGTATTCAGGACTTTGCACAAAGATCTTAAGAAGAGAATTTGGTCTTCACCAGAGAGAGATCTACTCTTTCATACATCTGACTGTTCAGGAGTTTCTTGCTGCTCTGTATGTGTTAGAGACTTTCTTAGACAGCGGAGAAAATCTGCTTTCTAGCCAGAGAGTGTCGCAAAAGAGAAAAGGAAAAATTGACAGAAAAATTCACATCCACCTCCTCCACCAGAGCGCTGTGGATAAAGCTTTGGGCCACGATTATGGACATTGGGACTTGTTCCTGCGCTTCCTGCTCGGCCTGTCACAGGATAAAAACCAGGAGCTTCTTCAGGAGGAATTAAAGTTTAAAGGAAGACGTCTACAGAACAACCAGCAGACAATCAACTACATTCACGAGAAAATCAAGAAACTGTCCGACACTGATAAAAGTATCAATCTGTTCCACTGTCTAAACGAGTTGGGTGACCAGTCTCTGGTAGAGCAAGTCCGAACGTACATGAGCTCAGGAGATGTGAGTAAAATCTCACCTTCACATTGGTCAGCTCTGGCTTTTGCGCTGGTCGTGTCCAATGAAAACCTGGATGTCTTTGACCTGAAGAAATACCATAACTCAGGTGTAGTTCTTGAAAGGCTGCTGCCTGTGCTCAAAGCATCAAAGATAGCGCTGTAAGTTTTTAAATAAAAAAAAAAAGTTTAAGGAGAGAGGGGAACGTTAGCAAATGTTAACAGTAATTTTGTTTTCAACTTTAGGCTAAGTGACAGTCAACTCACTGACAGATCTTACAAGCATATTTCATCAGTTCTTTGCTTTAAGTCTTCTCGTCTGGAGGAGTTGGACCTGAGCAAAAGTAAACTGAAGGACCCTGGAGTGAAGTTGGTCGCTGATGGTCTAAAAAGTCTCAACTGCAAGCTTCAGAAACTAAGGTAGGAACATATAGATGCACAGTATTTGTGTTTGACATTTAAAATAGGAATATTTATCTTTTCTTTCAAGTTTCACATGTTATATAAAATACAACAGATCTTTAAATTATACACATTACCAAGTGATCTGGTAATTTACTCATCTTTAAGCTATTTTTATCTTTTAATCCAACATTTAAAGAAAATCTTCCTCCAATATTTAATTTGGTTTCATCTATAACTGTGCAGAGAGATTATGTTTATCATGTATTATTTCATCATAAAGGTGTTGAATCAGGACAGCTTTAAACGTGTTGGTTTAAATGACATCAGAATTATCTCTTCTCATCCCTGACCCAGATGTCTGATCATCTCAGCCACTGGGTCAGAGGTCAGAGTCTGTAGCTGCTACTACTTGTTACCACCTAAAGTTAAACCTGTTTTCTCCAACAGACTGGCTGACTGTGGGTTTGCAGAGAGTGGCTGTGCTGCTCTGGCTTCCAGTCTGAAGTCAAACCCCGCTCACATGAGGGTTCTGGATCTGACAGACAATATCATAGGAGACAAAGGTGTCGGAATACTTTCTAAGATCTTGGCAGTTTGTCTACTGGAGACACTGATGTGAGTATTGTGGCAATTATCACATTCTGAAAAGTGAAGAACATACTGCCCTGCAACACACCTGCCACACATATAGGGACAAGTACTGATGAATGTATTTTTTTATGTTTTTTATTATAATAACTTACTCTACTGGATTGCTTCATTGAGGTCGTGAAACACCTCAATATCTCTTATAGGGATTCAAAATTGTCCCGTGATATCACTGAGGCTACGTCCATATTTATTTTTTTACATTCTATGGACTTTTCACAACATTCTAACGTTCTGTGCTCCGCTCCAATCAGCGTTGAGATTGCCCAATTGAATCTATAATTGTGTCTGTTTTTTATTCGTGTAGGTGGCTATTGTCCTTGTTTGTGCTCAGTGGAGAGGAGAGACAGTATTCAGTAGCGTGTGTCAAGTCTGCGTCATTTAACCGCTCGTCAAGCAGTTTCTGGATTCTCATTTCTGTATTATTTCCTCATAAAGGTGGGAAGTCATTAGCCTGGTCCTACCAGACCATCGTACTTAATTTCATTTGTACAGAAGGTCTGGAACTGCTCTATTTGGCAAGCGTTCACTCACTTGAAGACGGCTGTCTGTTGAAGTTTAAAACTATTGTATCTGCCCAGTGCCACTCTGGATCAGCCAACCAATCGCATAACCTTTGGTCGTGACGTATGTCATGAGCCGGCTTCTGACGGTGCGTTCCAGTTGTACTGGGAACTCGGAAATGTCCGACTTCACTACATATTGTAGTCTATGGATCTACCGGTACCTGGCAACGTTAACTTGTTAGAGCCTAACGTTTGGTCATTTGGATGAGAAAGGTTTTAGGCGTCCATACTTTTGCGAGAAGATGCACTGGAACACAGACAGGTCGGAACTCGGAACTACCAAGTCGGAAATCTCCGAGTTCCGAGTATAAAGGAACGCAGCATTCAACTGCAACTGGAGCGCGACTTCGACGTCATCGTTCTCAGCCACTCGCTCTGTTCGCTGATTGGACACTCAGAAATCTGTTCGAGCAGGACCCCACTAATACACCCCAGCCCCAGACTGACTACTGAAGGGAAAATTAAATTTGGGCGGTAGTAGTTAGGCGGGCGGAGCCAGGCTAGGGAGTCATTGGTTCAGGACAGGTTTGAATGACATCAGAGTTATCTCGTCTCATCCCTGACTCAGATGTCTGATCATAATAATAATGTAATACATTTTATTTACGTATATAGCACTTTTCTCTCACTCAGAGCGCTTTACACAACACAACAATAAACAAACAAAAATAATAATAGAGTTGATGGGGCTTGGGTTGGTGGGTGATCTAGGGGTAGGCAGAGGAGAAGAGATGGGTCTTGAGGTGGGACTGGAAGATGGTTATCTCATCTCAGCCACTGGGTCAGAGGTCAGGGTCTGTAGCTGCTACTACATGTTTCCACCTAAAGTTAAACCTGTTTTCTCCAACAGACTGGCTCGCTGTGAGATTACAGAGAGTGGCTGTGCTGCACTGGCTTCCAGTATGAAGTCAAACCCCGCTCACATGAGGGTTCTGGATCTGACAGGAAATCACTTCGGAGATGATGGTGTCAGAAACCTTTCTAAGTTCTTGGTAGTTTGTCGACTGGAGACACTGAGGTGAGTATTGTGGCCGTTATCACACTCTGAAAAGTGAAGAAGATGCTGCCCTGCAGTTCGATGGTTTACAGGTACTTGAGGCCGTCATCAAACTTAAAGTCCTCTATGCAGCGTTCATGAGCACTGACATTTTAAATACATAATTTATAACACACTGAAATTAAGTGTTTCTATATTGTCATTCATATCTGTATGTATGTAAAGGATTAATTCTAGTTGCTAATAAACTTATTAATAACCTTCCTACCTACCTAGAAAAAAGAAAAAGGGTATTTTTCAAGCAAACCAGTCCATCTGTATTGGATAATTTCTGTATTATTTCCTAATAAAGGCATTGAGTCATTGGGTCAGGACGGGTTTGAACGTGTTGGTTTGAATTACATCAGAGTTATCTCGTCTCATCCCTGACCCACATGTCTGATCATCTCAGCCACTGGGTCAGAGGTCAGGGTCTGTAGCTGCTACTACGTGTTTCCACCTAAAAGTTAAACCTGTTTTCTCCAACAGACTGGCCCACTGTGGGATTACAGCAGGTGGCTGTGCTGCACTGGCTTCCAGTCTGAAGTCAAACCCCGCTCACATGAGGGTTCTGGATCTGTCATACAATGACTTTGGTGATGATGGTGTCAGAAACCTTTCTGAGTTCTTGGAAGATCGACTTTGTCGACTGGAGACGCTGAGGTGAGTATTTTGGGCCCTGCAACGCACCTACATGTAGGGACAAGTACTGATTAATGTATTTTTTTATGTTTTTTATTATAATAACTTACTCTACTGCATTGCTTAATTTAGGTCGTTAAACAAAACTTAGAAAGCTATACTATACTATTAGGGGTGTGACGAAATATCGTGGCGCGACATTTGCCCGACTGAATCTTAGGGTGTCAGTTGTTTTTATGTCCGTGTCTGTGCTCAGTGAAGAGGAGAGACGGTATTCAATAGCCTGCGTCATTAAGCAGAAGTCTCTGGATTCTCATTTCTGTATTATTTCCTACTAAAGTCATTGAGTCATTGGGTCAGGACATGTTTGAACATGTTGGTTTGAATGACATCAGAGTTATCTCGTCTCATTCCTGACCCACATGTCTGATCATCTCAGCCACTGGGTCAGAGGTCAGGGTCTGTAGCTGCTACTACATGTTTCCACCTAAAAGTTAAACCTGTTTTCTCCAACAGACTGGTTGGCTGTGGGCTTACAGAGAGTGGCTGTGCTGCACTGGCTTCCAGTCTGAAGTCAAACCCCGCTCACATGAGGGTTCTGGATCTGACACAAAATAACTTCGGAGATGCTGGTGTCAGAAACCTTTCTAAGTTCTTGGCAGAGCGACTTTGTCGCCTGGAGACACTGAGGTGAGTATTGTGGCCGTTATCACATTCTGAAAAGTGTTGAAGATGCCGCCCTGTGAAACACCTAGGGGACAAGTGTTTATTTATGTAATTTTTTATGATTTTTCCTACTGTGTGTGTGGAATAGATGGGGTTAATCATTTGCACAAAACAGCATATGGTTTGACTTTGACAGTACTAATAACATGGAGGTCATATATTCAGTGATTTCTTAAAGAGGACTTTTATGACCTATAAACGTTGTTATAAAGATTTATAGTCATGTTTATAGTCATGTTTAACCATACTAGAGTATCAAATAATTACTAGAGGTGGGCATAGATTAATTTTTTTAATCTAGATTAATCTCATTGAATTTTGGAATGAATCTAGATGAATCTAGATTAAAATGGCTCATTTGAATTCATTCATAATATGTGTGCGCTCCCTAAATAATGACTCAAAGTAAGTCTTTGAGAACGTGTTTCTCAAGCCAGGTGGCGCATCTGACCAGGGGCTCATCTCCTGTTTCCAACATGCATCACAAACTGCTTGAGGAAGCTATTCTACTATGATAATTGGTGATGAATGAATGTTCAACAAGATGTTACTTAGTAACGCGTTACCGGCATCGGACCTCTTTTTTCAGTAACGAGTAATCTAACGCGTTACTATCTCCAAACCAGTAATCAGATTAAAGTTACTCATCAAAGTCACTGTGCGTTACTTTTTCTGTCATTTTCCTTAGTGAAACATTTTACATAACTGCACAAATGACTGCGATTGCGATTTTATGTAAGTAAATGTGCGCGCATGTGTCTCTAAACGCTCCAACTGCTCCAACCGCTCCTCTCGTCTTTTTGGTAGCGCCCCTCGTCTCTGACATACAGAGTGTGTGTGTGCCTGTGTCTGTGTCTGTGTGTGTGTGTGCAGCAGCATTACGGCCGAGTCTAAGCTGAACTGTGGCGCGAAACAAAGTTTTTTCCCCGATGAAATATAGCGTCTGCTATGGGGATATTTAGGATTCGGGTACGGTGACGTTGACGTTGAAGAGATAGAAGTGTTTAAAACTTGGAAACTTATAGTCACGTGGCGACCGGTGGCCACACACACCCACCCTGCGTTCCAATACCCGATTGTGTCGTGGGCAAGTGATGGAGAGAGAGAGCGGCGGGTGTGTGAGAGAAGCTTCGCTCCTGCAATAAAGGCTCCGCAAGTGTCAACAACGGCCCCCGACTATTATTACCCGACCAGAGAACACACGGAAGGGGGTTCACCCCGACGGCGAACAGCCATCGGCCCTGGAGGGAACCATCTCCCCTGAGCCGAACAGGAGGTGGAATAAGAGATTAACGGCGATATTTTTTTATCGCCGATAAGAGTCTGGCGTTAACGCAGCTCGTTAACGCCGATAACGGCCCACCACTAATAATTACGTACATGCATTTCGACGTATTCCCTGCTGACCGTCTGGGGTAGCTAGTTTTTTGTGATGTGATTCGTGTCAGGTTGCTCTATAGCAGTTTTTAACAAGAAATTAAGACCAGAAAAGTAGTATAATAGGATCTCTTTAAGGGAGTTTTTTATGACGGATGTAGTAGCCTTCTTTTTTTTTTTTTTTTTACTTTTTTTTTAATGGTTTTTACAAAAAAATCACATACGGACAAAAAAGCTGAATAAGTAGACACATACAATACATACACAACCCCACCCCCTCCCCCCTCCCTCACATACACAGACAAGAAATAAAAATAAAATAAAATTAAAACTGCAAGCAGTGATGACCGGGCCCTCGCACCTCCGTGCTGCTCGCCGTCCTGGCGACCGCGTGAGAGAACGCGCCGCGGTCTCCTCCTCTTCGGGGCGCGTGGCACAGCGATAGCTGTCGCCGGAAGCGCGGAAGTTGCCGCTATATTGTAGAGGACCATGAGGCTATATTGTAGAGCACCATGAGCTGTACATGTGTAATCAATTTCAAGTCAATCAGAGTCGGGTGATTTTTGTGGCGCCCCCTATGGGTTAATCGCGATAAGCCTCGAGGGACATGCTACCACATGACTTCTGCACACACCCAGCAAGTTTGATGATGATAGGACCTACGGTTAAGGAGTTATGGCCAATTTGTGGATAGGCCCGCCCCTGTGGCGCCCCCTATGGGTTAATCGCGATAAGCTTCGAGGGACATGCTACCACATGACTTCTGCACACACCCAGCAAGTTTGATGATGATAGGACCTACGGTTAAGGAGTTATGGCCAATTTGTGGATAGGCCCGCCCCTGTGGCGCCCCCTATGGGTTAATCGCGATAAGCTTCGAGGGACATGCTACCACATGACTTCTGCACACACCCAGCAAGTTTGATGATGATAGGACCTACGGTTAAGGAGTTATGGCCAATTTGTGGATAGGCCCGCCCCTGTGGCGCCCCCTATGGGTTAATCGCGATAAGCTTAGAGGGACATACTACCACATGACTTCTGCACATACCCAGCAAGTTTGAAGATGATAGGACCTATGGTTAAGGAGTTATGGCCAACGTGTTATTAAGCCCCGCCCCTGCGTAAAGTCTTGGTCAATGGCGGCCATGTTTGTTGGTGCTCTCACTTTTTCTTAATATTGTTGTGTGGGCTTTTGTACGGATTAATAAGTAAATATTAGCAGGTTCTCAATAGTATTTCAATTTGGGGGGGGGGGCGCGAAAAAATGTCTGTCCCCTAGGGGGGGCATGACAGAAAATAATTGAGAACCACTGGGCTAAAAGAAGTCTTCAGTCCCTCTATTTGTAATGCAATACTGCCATCTAGTGGGAGTAGGATGTGTAGGTAAAGTATATCCAGCAGATGGCAGTCTCTTCCTACTTAATGTAGGAAGAGAGTGCGAGTGAGAGAATATTGCTAAAAAGAACACTTCCTGTTGATTTTGGGGCGGGGCGTCAAGAGGCTTTTTTGTTTGTAGTGGGATTATACATAGCTGTATAAAATTGTGTGGTTCTAAGTATAACACAGCCTGAGTTATTATCATTCAAAGGGTTCATCAAGTTAATTTTTGATGTTTTTTAGCGAATGTGAAGCCCGTTCTGCAAGACGGTTATTCCGGATAAAACAAGCTTTCGGGTATATCATCTTCCATGTCGGAGGACGTACCCTATCATATTTTTTTTTGCACAAAAAGTTGTTATGAGTCCACTTTGCTCTGCAATCCTGCAGAGTAATGTGGAGTTCTGACTTTAGGCGCCATGTTGGCGAATATCGGCTCCCAACACGTCATACTTATTCGGAATCAAACAAAAAATTTTTTGGTATATCTTCCATGTCTTATGAGTGTCCCTATTCTGGTCGTTTTGCTAAATATGTTCCTGCTAGGAGTTATGAATTTTTGAACTTTTTGAGGATTTTCGAGTCAGAAATTCACATATTTCACATTTAAAGACTTCCTGTTGATTTTGGGGCGGGGCTTCAAGAGGCTTTTTTGTGGGGCCTGCAAAGATACATTTGGGTTGTTAATTTCGTGCAGCTAGGTATAACACAGCCTGAGTTATGATGAATTAAAGTTTCATGAGGTTCGTTAATTATGATGTTTACTTCAACTTTGACCCCCAATAGATCACTGGTACTACAGTGATTTTGAAATATTTTCGCAATTTAGCATCGGGCAAGGGTCTTTTGTATTTGAGAAATGGTTTGACGTCCCTGGCGTAAAAACTCTAGGAGCGTTTCGTCAAAATGCGAAAAGATGGTTTTGGCGGTATTAGGCACTAATTCCAACATGGCCGACTTCCTGTTGATTTTGGCCAATGACATACAATTGCATTTATGTGCGCCTTGGGCCATTACATGTTGTCCGGAACTTTCAGGCTTCTAGCCCAATTTTTGAGCATGCATTTCCTTAAAAACTGTTTTTGGCCATAGGGGGCGCAATTTTAATGCACAAATCCTGAACCACTGATACATTGCAATTTCTTGCAGGTCTGACCTGCCTGCAGAGTTTTACAACTTTTCTGCCAGGGCAAGTGGGTGAAAAGTGCCAAATATGACTAAAAATAATAATAAGAAAAATCCTACCGGTTACAATAGGGCTTTCGCACATGTCTGTGCTCGGGCCCTAATAAGAATCCTAGCGGTTTCAATAGGGCTTCGCACCGGTCGGTGCTCGGGCCCTAATAATTAATAAATAAACAAGACAAAATGATCAAGAAAATATGCTACAAATACACAAAAAAAAACAGCAAAAACAAAACTGGGGCGAACCTCACACGTCAACTACAATAGTATCTTCATTGCAGGACCCAGAAGGGGCACCCGACAGGGCAAGTGGCACCAAGGGGGTAGACATTTCAGTCCCCAAAGATTGAGTAGCCTTTTTCAAAAACTGTGACTCCACAGTCTGTAATAAATGTCTCACTAGGAACTGCTAGTAGCTGACTGAAATGTGTTGGTGCAGTGAGTGTGAAGTACATCCAAACAGCTGGTCCCGTTCGGTCGATACTACTCTGCATGTGCTGTGCATTCCGCCAAAGGATGACGTAATGTGTCGCACATATAAAATTAAAGTGAATACATTAGTTCAATGGGGTGTGGGCCTGATGTGGGAAGATAAGATCGCTTTCCTTCAATCTATCTGAGCTAGAAGATAATGTAGCGTAGATACCGACCTTAGCTTTATTGCTACCTAGCAACCCTAGCTTCAAATTAAATGTCTACGGATAAAATGTGTTTTTTAATGTTCAAAGTTTTACTCCAGGGAAACACAACTAGAATCAACAAGAAGAACAGACTTAAATATCTTTGAGATCTTCTCGTGTGTGATTTTAACAGATACCTGACACTAGAATGAAGGTTTACTGTTACTGTGGTTAAAACAATGATTCTCTCTTTCAGGTTGTTACACTGCACAGACACAGGCTGTGAGTTTCTGGCCTCGGCTCTGAGGAGGAACCCTTCAGCCCTCACAGAGCTGGAGCTGAACTGGACTCTTCCAGGAGAAACAGGTCTGAAGCTGCTGACTGATCTGAAGGAGGACCCCAGTTACAAACTGCAGAAGCTGACGGTTTTGAATATTTGAACACACATAGTCTCCGAGGAACTTTCAGTTTGTGTTCACTCTAGCGCCCCCCCCTGGACAAAAGCGGTAGTGTTTTTACTACGCCAGCTGTTGTTCCTGGGAACAAGTGACACTAACACAGACTGAACTGGACAATGATTAACATTTTATATTTCTTCTAAATACAACAGAGTTTATCAATCAATTTTCTGATGGGGGGCGTTCACATGTAACATTTGACTAGTGAGTGCGGTTTGTTTGAGCTGATGTGAAAGCTGTCATTTGGACTCTAGTACAGACCAAAGAACCGGCCAATACCTGTGGAGACAAAGGGTCATGGCCCAAGTGAAGACAGATTCTGATTAATTAATTTGAAAGCGAACGGACAACCACTGGATTAATATGCAGGATTTTGTCATATATTTGATTTTAGAATGAGTTCAGAAGCAAGACTACTAATGAGTGCTGAACAGAGCTTTGACTTTTCAAGTTGAACACACACTGTCACGTTGTTTTCATACCGTCATTTTATACATTGTTATTACACAAATCAATGAGGATTTAATGTAAATAATTGATAGGCACAGGTAATATGGCCTTTTAAATCTTCTGTAGTTTTTCAAATGTAATGTGCGATATTCATGCTTTTGAAATCATGGTTTTATTCTTCAGCAACATGAAGGAAGTTCACTGTAAATAATGTTGTTGTTTGCTGAGCAGTTTGTGAACAGAGAGCATGAGAGCCATGAGTCAACCAGGATAAACAATAAGCCGAGAGAAAAGTAGATTTGATAAATTCTCTCTCTGCAATTATAAAGCAGATTTGTGATTATTTGTGAAATTTTTAATAACTATTGTGCTTTTTCTTTTGTTTTTGTTGTTTTGTGGATTCTGCCGAGAAGGATTTATACCAGAAAATGTTCAATACATTTTAATTAATAATTAAGCTTTTAACAATTCGAGGGGGAGCTGCAGATTTAGGTGATGATTCACACACTTTTGCCTCTTTGATTATATTTAGCTGAAACAAAATGATCTGTTCGATTTTTAAACAGTTTGTCATGTGTTTATTCTTCTGTCTGGTGGAAGCTTGGCTCTGTGCAGGGTAAAGGATGTTAACTGTAAATTATCTTGTTGTCGTTTTATTATCGTACCAAATCTGTACAAAACTTTACCACAGCGGACTCCTGTCACAAAGTTACGCTACAGCACATAAAAAATAAATCGTAAATTAAAGCAACCTTATTTAATTTGAAATTATTGTTATTGAGCGTTCTATTATTGATTCTCCACACATTTTGCATGAACAGGGAAATATTTTAAACACTTAAGTAAATTAGATATTCAGAGTCTGTGGAGTATAAACGTCACATAAACCTCTTAAACACATGCACATATAATCTGTAATTAATTAATAATTATGTTATTACATGTAATCTGCCTGTTCCCACATGCAGCATGAGATTCTCCGCGTGTTCACACAATGCTAGAAATATTCCGGGTAATTTAGGAAAGGGGCGGCGCCTGGACTGGTCTCACATGTTTGTTATCCCACAGTTAAGAGTGACATTAGTAAAAATGAAGGAACCAGACGAGTTTTATTTAATTTAATAAAATACTTTATTGTTTCCTGATTAAACCCTGAGTTGTCTCCATGTTTTTGATACCGGTTCAGCCCTAAATCAACACTGATGCAGTTACGATGCATCTCTTTTGAAGTATCCTACACCAAACTAAGTGATCTATTAATTATTTTTTTTAGGAACATTTTTGTTCTTTAGGAAGATTTTAGTTTTGGGGAAGATTTTTTGTTTTTCACACACACACAATCACACAGACACAGACACGCACACACAGAGACACACACACACACACAGTGCCCTTTAAAATGATTTGCATTAACTTGAAAACAGACACAGTGCGATGGTACAAATGTAGGTTTTAATGACAGCAACAGAGCAACTTCGTCAACAGCAATATTTTATATTTTACAACGTTTACTGAAACCCAAAACATTTGATTTTTTTTTTATAATTCCAGTTAATATAACGATGCAGGTTTTATCCAAGAAGCATTAAGAGCACTTTCACAATGTTGCATTTCTTTCTCTTAAAAATAAAAAATAAAAATTATTATTTATGGATTTTTTAAAGACAATAATATACACAAAGAAAATGTAAAACTGATTTTTTTTTTTTTTTTTTTAAACACGAGTCCAAAACGTTTTAGCAGGAAGACAGAGATGGAGAATAAATAATGAAAGATTCTAAATTAAACTTTAAAATATGGAGCGAAAACCCGACAACATATTAAAGAACAATTAAAAAGATTCGATTTTGTACATTTCTACAGAACACATTATCCAAACTTTTACACACTAACTGAAAGACTTGAGCTCTATAGTGTTCTCTCAAAGATGAATGGACGGACACAAAACAGAGTCAAAACTGTACACCACAACAGTTAAACCACCACCTGTGTATGACTAAATTTCTCCACTATTTAAAGGTGCTCCGAGGAACTTTCAGTTGGCAGCAAATTGATGTAATAATTTTTTTTGTTGTATAATGTGAAACTTTTCTTGTCAAACAGTTGATGGACTGTACTTGAATCGCGCTTTTTCTAGTCGTGCTCAAAAATGTGTGGTTTGCGAATTTGGCCGGTATGACTAAAATAAACATGACTTTAGTCTCGCTAGCGCCCCCTGAAGGCTGCCATGTTCATTTCAGCCACAACGTGAACCTATTCATTTATAGGTTGCTGTTTGGTTGGTAAATTGATAGTATCGAGAGATCATTATCGTTTTAAAAATAAAAGCCAAGCCATTAATGTAACAACTTATTAAACTATGGACAAAAAGTTATTACGTCATTAGTTCAGATCTAGTTTTACCGTACCATTCCAAACCATACAGTGGAAAACGAGACATATACATTAATTATTTTTTGCCGTTTAGTTAGTTAGTTACTTAGTGTAGTGAGGAAGAGGGGGCTGGCTCTGATTGGTTGTCTGTGTGGTTACCGCTAAGGCTCATGGGAAGTGTAGGCCGGGGGTTGAGCCTTGGCGGCATTGTGTTGTTGTGTGTTGAAGGCCTGATTAGCGGTGGCGGCTGCAGGGTTAGCGCGGCTCGCGGCTGCAGGAACCTAGCTTGCTGCTGCAGCGGCGGCGGCTGGCGGTGCAGTGAGGGCGTTGCCGGGAGCGACGGGCGCAGCAGGGGGGGTGGAGGCTGCGGGAGGGAACAGCCGGCCGTCACGGCAACCTGAGAACCCCCCGACGGAGAGGTCGCATGACTCTGGAAAGAAACAAGGCAGAAAAAATAGGTTAACTTTAATGGTAACACTTACAATAAGATACATAAAAGTGTGTCTGTGTGTGTGTGTGTGTGTGTGTGACACTCTTTCTGCCTTTTTTCAGGCTAGGATGGACCGATTTCTAAAATGTTTGCACATTTATACTACATAGGATCTCAGAGTTCAATACACCTTCATATTCCCACCAGTGAAGAAGGTCTTTAATATATTGCTCATAGTTCTATGCCCTCTTCATCTGTGTTCTAATAAAAAGGGCCAACCGTATAGCTTGCAACATACCGGTTTACAGAGCTTAGGCTGTGTATTAACACTGTTTTTCAGCACACACACACATACACACACACACACAGTTATTAATTAGAGCTACCTCTTCATCCTCCTCGTCGGTGCTTTTCCCAGACGGGGTGCGTTTCCCTTCCGAGCCACTGGCGGCGCTGTCTCCCCCGGCCGGCTGCGTCCCTCGCTCTGCCTCCCACTCCGTCAACACCTCGTCCAGGTTGAACCGCCGCCGGTAGTTCACAAAGAAATTCTTCACCTGGGAAAAAATTACGATATACCATTTCAGGGAAAGCAGAGAAGTTTTTTTTTTAAATACTTTTTTTGTGTTTTGTTTTTTGTTAAAGACACAAACACACAACTGAAAAAGTGAACACACTAACAAAAGACAAGATGAAATAAACGACTAGCATGGCGTACTTTTCGTCACCTGGGAAAAATTCGATATAAGATTTCAGGGAAAGCGGAGAAGTTTAAAGGTGCTCCGAGGAACTTTTAGTTTTTCTTAACCCTTTGGACAAAAGTGGCAGTGTTTAACTAAGCCAGCTGTTGGTACTTTTTCAAGTGTTTGTTCATAAAAACAAAAATCTATAAATAAAGTATTTAAAATAAGATTCTCACCTGTCCCACCGTCTTGTTCCCAATGACGTCGGCGATCGCCTGGAAGTCTTTCCCGTATTTCCTAACACCTGATAAAGAAATAAAAATACATCACAGTAAGTACCAAAATTGTGTTCTTAAACTATCTACGAGGAACTTTTTAAAATATTTCTGAAACAGTCTAATTTTTTCCTCTGATGATCATAAATTACATGTAACAGCAAACGAGATCATCAGTGCAAATAATGCTATTTTTACATAGTTTGTTCTTAATGCCTTTGTCATGGGTATACGCTCACCCAGGAACAACAGCTGGTGTGGTAAAAACACTACCGGATTTGTCCAAAGGGGGCGCTAGAATTAACACAAGCTGAAAGTTCTTCGGAGCACCTTTAATAAAATCCATCTGCATTTTCTCAGTAAAACAATGTTTTTAATCATTTTAAATTTTTAATCCATTTTGTAACTATTGTTAAAGGAATACTTCACCCATACGGAACCGGCGTTCTATCATTATAAAATCACTATTATAATATAATGAATGAGGTTTTTCTTCCCTCAGTCTTCCCTCGGCACAGCTGTCCTGTTAATCCTAACCCTAAATTTTTTGACAAGTGATGTCACATTAGTAAAATGTACGGTTAGACAGTGAGACCATAAAACACTCTTTCTGCCTTTTCTCAGGCTAGAATGAACCGATTTAAAAAATGTTTGCACATGTATACTACATAGGATCTTAGAGTTATAATACAGGAAGGTCTTTAAGAATCTTCTGTGTCTCACCTTGAACGGCCAACAGCTGTTCGTCTGTGGTCCAGCGAGCGTTTACCTTCTGGTTAGACTGCAAACACACACAGTTAGAACATATTCAATTTAGTCAATTCTACACAAGGGCACATTCAAATTTGGCTTTTCTTATATCTCCTCTCAAGTTCCCACACTCCAGAGGGGGTCCTCACACAGGGTCAGCCATAGTACAGACACACAGACAGACAGACACACTCCAGAGGGGGTCCTCACACAGGGTTAGCCATAGTACAGCGCCCCTGGAGTAGTTTGGGATTAAGTGTCTTTTGCTCAAGGACACAATGGTAGAGATAGTGGGCACGTTTTCTACACTTGCCGAATGACTATTTAAAAAAAAATACATTTCAAAAAACGACAAAAAAATAAAATAAAAAATATTTTAAAAAATATAAAATTAAATAAAATAATAAAATAAAACAATAATATTAAAATGAAATAAAAATATGTAAAACAGTTTCTAAAATAATAATTATAGAGGAAGATAAGCTTCAGTGTATTTACCTCTGGAAGTCTCAAGTCCTCGACGCCGGCCTCCAGCGTGTGTTTCATTCCGCTGTTCATCTGTTTGGCGTTCTGCACCTGAACGCACCACAGGCACAACACATCAAGACATCAAGACATAACCAAACTTAGATGTTAAAGGTGCAGTGTGTAATATGACATCATCAAGAAAGTTCTACAAAGTTCTAGAATGCAACGCTCCCTGGGTAACCCCAACCCTTTAGAATAATAACAGAAGCTACAGTGGCCTTCAAGGACAAGAACAATTCTACATTTTAAACAATGCACCTGATGACATTCCAACTATGACACTTTCAAGATGGCGGCACTAGGCCTTGGTCCAAAATATGCAGAAATATAGACATATATGAGACCCTTTCTAAGGGAAAAAATAATAATTCAAAACATTTTTTTCAGCTATTATGCACTAAATTAAATGTACTTATGGATATTATAATTACTTTCTACAAAATCTGCTAGGAAATGAAACCCAAAATTCTACACACTGCAGGTTTAATGTATGTCTTGCATGTATAAGAATTTACCTATGTGTGCTGGAAAGAAAATCCTGTATTCATACACAGCCTAGGCTCTGTGAACGGGCATGCTGCTACTTAAGTTGGCCCCTTTGTTTACCTGCCAGTTTACAGAGCCTAGGCTGTGTATTAACCCTGGACTTCTTTCCAGCGTACACACAGTATGGACAGGTAGCGGATCATTAAGGGGATATTCACTGATTTTGACAGAAAGTGATAAAAAAAAATGTTTAAGATAATTTTTATTGAGACAGATATGAAATCTTAATTGGAATATGTGATCAATGAGATTTCACATAGTGGTAGTATTAAAAGTATTAGTGTAGTATGGCATGCTATATGATTGTGTGTGTGTGTCTGTCTGTCTGTCTGTCTCTCTGTATTCATACCTGTCTCTTGAGTGACACCAGTTCCATGTCCAGAGTGCGTAGCAGAGAGTTAGCCGCGGTGGCGCTAACGGACACGGCCACCACGTCTTCCTGTGTGAGGAACATTCCTTTGGGCGGACGAGCCCGAGAACGCTGGTGGTGCCGACGGCCCACAGACAGCTTCACACCCGCCAGCACGGGCTCTACTGGGGGCTAAGGGACAGACAGAGAGACATGGGTTATTCATTGATTAAATACAATAAGATATATGCTATAGAGTGAGACAGGTAGGCTAAGGGAGAGACAGAGAGACATGGGTCATTCTAAGGGACAGACAGAGAGTTAGAGAGACATGGGTTATTCTAAGGGACAGACAGAGAGACATGGGTTATTCATTGACTAAATACAATAAGATATATGCCATAGAATGAGACAGTTAAGCTATTATTCATGGGTTAAAATGTGATTGATATTGACAGACAGAGAGACATGGGTTATTCTAAGGGACAGACAGAGAGACATGGGTTATTCATTGATGAAATACAGTAAGATATATGCTATAGAATGAGACAGGTAGGCTAAGGGACAGACAGAGAGACAGAAAGACATTGGTTATTCATTGATTAAATACAATAAGATATATGATATAGAATGAGACAGTTAGGCTAAGGGACAGACAGAGAGACAGAAAGACATTGGTCATTCTAATGGACAGACAGAGAGACATGGGTCATTCATAAATTAAATACAATAAGGTAGGCTAAAGGACAGACAGAAACATAACAGTCCCATCGTAGTTCTGTGTGTTTGTACAGTGTGTGTGTGTGTGAATGCATGCATGCCTACTTTCCCTGTCTGTCTCTGTGTGTGTGTCTCTGTGTGTGTGTGTGTCTCTGTGTGTGTGTGTGTTTGTGTACTTTACCTCTTTCTTGGTTTCCTTGTTGGGGTCGTAGTCGCTGTCATTCGTTTCAACAGGGTGAGCTTCCTCCATCTCCTCATCGCTACACACACACACACACACACACACACACACACACACACACACACACACAATGTCACAACAAAGTAGTCAGCTATTCATCCTGTTTTGTGATTATTTGGTACGAATACACTCCTGAACCTAAATCTAAAGACCGGGGGAACATTCCAAAGTATTTGCATTTCTCGTAACCAAGTTTTATTTAATTTTAATTTATTTTATAAATGTGAAAACTGTGAAATTTTAACTGAATTTAAACTAAAACAGAATGTTCATCATCTGATCAAAAGTTTGTCTGTCTGTCTGTATTTGTCTGTGTGTATATGCCGTCCGTGTGTCTGCCTGCCTGCCTGCCTGTCTGCCTGCCTGTCTGTCTGTCTGGCTGCCTGCCTGCTTGTCTCACCTCTCCTCCTGTGTGCTCCTTGTAGCTAGCTTCCTGGCCTGCCTGTCTGTCTGTGTACCTGTCTGCCTGCCTGTCTGTCTGTCTGCCTGCCTGCCTGTCTGTCTGTCTGTCTGTCTGTCTGCCTGCTTGTCTCACCTCTCCTCCTGTGTGCTCCTTGTAGCTAGCTTCCTGGCCTGTCTGTCCATCAGACTTGTTCTGGAGCGAGTCTTCTTCCACGAGTAATAATACTTCACCAGGCTGGAGATCGACTTATCTGGCAACTAAAACACACACAATGAGTCAAGTTTATCACTCACTCACTCACTCACTCACTCAGACAGACAATAAGTTTATTTTTTTGGGTCAGCCATAGTACAGCGCCCCTGGAGCAGTTTGGGGTTAAGTGTCTTGCTCAAGGACAGATGTACAAAATCTACTGTTAATTCACAGCCTAGACTCTGTAAACTGGTATGTAAACAAAGGGTGCACACCGTAGCTAGCAACATGCCATTTTACAGAGCCTAGGCTGTGTATTAATGCACACACAGTACAGACAGGTAGTGGATCATGAGGAGATATTCTAAATAAATTAAATATAAACCAAAGATCCATCTGCTGTTCACCTTTAATATAAAACAAAGTAAATACAACAGACACACACACACACAGACACAGACACACACAAACACAGACACACACACACAGACACACAAACACACTCCCACACACACACAAACACAGACACACACACACACAAACATACTCACTCACTCACTCACTCACACACAAACACACTCACTCACTCCCACACCCACCCACACACACACACACACACACACTCACTCACACACACTCACTCACTCACACCCACACCCACACACACACGTACACACACACACACACGTACCATCTGCTGTATGCGGTGGAAGCTCTTCCCGTGGAAGCTGAACGCTTGTTCAAACAGAACTTTGTCCTCGACGGTCCACTCGTCAGGGAACGGAGTGAAGTTAGGAAGGTCAGCCAGAGACCTCTCTATCTGGTGCTTGTGCCAGAAGAGCATCCCCAGAGCCTGCAGCACAGACAGACAGACAGACAGACAGACAGACAGACAGGTTAACATTATACACAATATACATATAGACACACAGGTTATATACACACACACACACACACATACACACAGACACACAGACACAGGTTAAATACACACACACAGACAGGTTATACACACACAAAGATATTATTTTATATGGTTATTTATACACACATACACACGCACACAGGTTATATACACACACACACACACAGACAGACAGGTTAACGTTATACACACACACACACACAGACAGGTTAACGTAATACACACACACCCACAGGTTATATACACACACACACACACACACACACACACACATAGACAGGTTAACGTAATACACACACACACACACAGACAGGTTATATACACACACACAGACAGGTTATACACACACACACACACAGACAGGTTATATACACACACACAGACAGGTTATACACACACACACACACAGACAGACAGGTTATATACACACACACACACACACAGACAGGTTATATACACACACACAGACAGGTTATATACACACACACACAGACAGGTTTTACACACACACACAGACAGGTTATACACACACACACACACACAGACAGGTTATACACACACACACAGACAGACAGGTTATATACACACACGCATGCAACACACACACATGAGTGAATATGAACCATGTAAATGTTTTGTGTTTAGGGAATTTGTAATTAAATTCAATGTTTATTTAATGATGAATCCCGACCTGCTCCACGTTGTATCCGTGCTTCTCTTTGGCGATCGCGATGTATTCGTCCACTGGAACAAACAGACAGAGACACACACACACACACAGTCACACACACACACAGTCACACACACACACAGACACACACACACACACACACATATAATCAATATGTTAAAACATTCCCAGGGTTATAACACATTTTTGAAATTTTACTCAATTTCCCAAAAACTTATTTAGGCTCCTTGTTTCGTATCATATGACTCAGTAATTAAACTCAATGCTTAATGTATTTTCTCTGAGCCACGTGTTGTATCTGTTATTTTAAAGGTGCAGTGTGTAATATGACATCATCAAGAAAGTTCTACAAAGTTCTAGAATGCAACGCTCCCTGGGTAACCCCAACCCTTTAGAATAATAACAGAAGCTACAGTGGCCTTCAAGGACAAGAACAATTCTACAGTTTAAACAATGCACCTGATGACATTCCAACTATGACACTTTCAAGATGGCGGCACTAGGCCTTGGTCCAAAATATGCAGAAATATGGACATATATGAGACCCTTTCTAAGGGAAAAATAAATAATTCAAAACATTTTTTTCAGTTATTATGCTCGAAATTAAATGTACTTATGGATATTATAATTACTTTCTACAAAATCTGCTAGGAAATAAAACCCAAAATTCTACACACTGCAGCTTTAAATCCGTACAGTACATTATTAAACACACACTGCCCAATGCAAGCAAGACTTTAAACAATGGTAATTCAAGGAACTATTCCGTATGAAGCGTTTTTAACAACTTGCGGAAATTAGTGTAAATTATTTTCCAAAGCTTTGAGTTGATTCCAAACCATTTCCAGGTCTGGAAAAGGTTTTTCAATAATTTTTTTTTTTTTTAAGATTATTTTTTGGGCATTTTCAAGCTTTATTAGACAGTACAGAGTTGAAATGGGGAGACGGACAGAGAGAGAGAGAGAGAGAGAGGGGGGGGGGGGGATGACCTGCAGTAAAGGTCCACGGGTCGGATTTGAACCTGCAACCACTGCAACGAAGGCCGGAGCCAATATGGTACGCGCTCTATCCACTACGCCACCGGAGCACCCACAGTTTTTCTATTTTTCATAAGTTTTCCAGGAAGTTAAAGAATGGGAAGAACTTTGTATTCCAACAACCATCCACAACATTCCCATAAATCAGGTTTGATCATATTAAATACTAAAGTATGTGGACAATGCATTTGTGTGTCTGTCTGTCTGTCTGTCTGTCTAAGGGAGTGAGTGAGTGCGTGTGTATGTGCGTATGTATCTGACTGTCTGTCTGTCTGTCTGTACGAGTGAGTGAGTAAGGGAGTGAGTGCTTGCGTGTGTATCTGTTTGTCTGTCTATCTATCTATCTGTCTGTCTGTTCAACATTCCCATAATTCAGGCTTGATCATATTAAATACGTTAGTATGACGCTCGCTCACATGGCTGAAAACCTGTTCTACGTTATGACAAAGAATTGATTCATGCTGCAAAAAGTCTGTCAATACGAGACACTGCTGAGTAACATGTTGCTTTACTAAAACTAAATGATAGCTTCTATTAACAAAATAAATATGTTTCTTTTCATCAATTGCTGACACTCTTATCTTTGCCCTGAAACGCCATGCAAACGTCCCACATGTGTTTAGCAACCAAGTGTGTGTCTGTCTCTGTGTGTGTCTGTGTGTCTGTCTGTGTGTGTGTGTCTCACGTTTTGCGTCCACTATGGCGTGGTACGGAGACCAGACCAACATCCCTCCGCTGTCTTTGTCCGAGTATTTAGTGGAACCTGAAGGCAACACACACACACACACACACACACACACACAGGAAGAACTTAGAATAATTTCAAACAAGTAAAAATAAAAAATAAAAGTACTTAAAACTACATTGACAAAATAAATTAAACATATTTTTAAATAACAAATCATTTAAAAAAATATATATATATTCTTTTAAATACATTTGAATAAATATAGAAATACTAAAATATAAAAAAAAAAAAAAAATACATATATACAATTTTTTTTTAAAATAACAGTTAAACAATAAAATTATTTTACAGTGTAAAGTATAGTAATATTTAAGAATCAGTTAATTTTATTGTAAACATTTTTTTTTAAATATGTTGTCAAATTCCTTTAGCACATTTTTTTAATTTAATATTTTTTTTTTATTTATTATTTATTACGTGTGGCGGGAAAAACCCCACTGACCAATGTTGTGACAGTGAGGCGCTGAGGTAGCCTCGGCTCATGTCAACGGTTTGTAACTGTAGCTGTGAATGTACCGAGGCTATCACCACCACCCGCTCCAATACAGTCTCACACACACACACACACACACGCAGGCACACATACGGACGTACGGACAGACAGACAGACAGACGGATAGACACACAGACAGACAGGCAGACAGACACACAGACATACACACACAGACACACACACTGTCACACACACAGGCAGACAGACATACGCACACAGACACACACACTGTCACACACACAGGCAGACAGACGGAGACACACACACCATGTACCGAGGCTACCACCGCTCCATTCCAGTCTCACTCACCGGGCTCGAACTCTGGGATACTGGCCTGATAGTCCGCTCCAACCCGCATCCCCACATCTAGAGAAAAACACACAAGACTCGCTTTATTACTAACATATTAACGTTGATTTACACAGCGCGCGCACTCACTCACACACACACACACACACACACACACACACACACACACACACTCTCTCACACACACACACACACACACACACATACATACATACATACACTTTAATATAGACACACAAACAGAGCGATAGATCTAGGAAAAAAGAAACACAAGACACGCTTTATTACTGAACACACACGCGCGCGCACACACACACACACACACACACACACTAGGAGCGACAGCCAGACTTGTTCGAGGCTATTACTCGCCGTGTTCGTCGTCGCTGCCGCTTTCATCAGAGAAATGTCCGTTGGAAGCGTTGGACGGACTTTTGGTTCCGTTAGAACGACCTTTCCCCAAATACTCCGACCCTTTATCCATCATCCCAGGCATCTCCGCGCTGTGTGAGGCCGATTTTCAGTCGCTATGTTCGGGTAGAAAATGTCAGCTGGAGCGCTGGGGCTATGGAGCTCTGGAGCTATGTTGCCAGACCTGACGAAAAAAACAAGCAATACTATAAAAAAACTAAAACATGCCAAAATAAGACGCAGGAATATAGACGATAGACTTTCAATACCGCAACTTGCAACATTACAACTGTATTACTCTGGGATTTATGCATGGCTGATGAACCTTTAATTTTTAATTTAATTTTTTATATATATTTAATTATACATTTTTATTTTTTATGATTTTTTTAAAATAAATTACTTAATTTGTGTTCCTAAGATAGTGCAAATGTTTGTATGTGTATCTTGTTAAAAATAAAAAAATTGCAACATTTCTATTTTACGATCTAATGAACTTTTAATCAAATCCAAACTGGCCCAGGCTCTCCTGGACTATATAACAGTACTGAAGGGACCTACATGACACCTCAGAGAAGTTTAAACAGATATGTCAGCCTTTCCTGGACTATATAACAGTACTGAAGGGACCTACATGACACCTCGTTGACTTTCTATTTTCTGCTTAACATTTACCTTTAGTTTAAACAATGTCCTTAGAAACCTGTAAAGTAGAGGACGCCATGTTAGCTGTTATAGAAACCTGTAAAGTAGAGTACGCCATGTTAGTTGTGTATTTTTTCACTAGTTTGTGTGTTCACCTTTTCAGACGTGTTTGTGTTCATTGAAAAAAAAAAAGTAATCAAGTATTTATAGAATTTAAAAAACTGACAACATTGCTAAATAAACAGTTATAGCCTAATAATAATAATAATAACAGATAGAATGTATATAGCCGAGCGCTTTTTTGGGTGGTCAATCAAAGACACTTACCCTGCGTTCCAAATCTCATACTCTTTCTTTTTACTACACTACATACTAAAGTACAGAAGAGTTTTAGTCTTTTTACTACACTACATAGCCTACTAAAGTACAGAAGAGTTTTAGGGCCACGGGAGAGAAAAAAAATCAGATAAGGAAGATTTTTCTTTCATTATGTCGAGATGTGTCAAGAATAAAGATGAATACTCCAAAATGCTATTGGAGTTAGTGGGGCATTTGTGTATTTTCAGCATATTACAATTGACCTGCATGTATTGGGACGTCCTAAATCTTTTTCTGGTGTAGGCCTACTAAATACTCACTCAAACGTTACGGTCAGAAATGTCCGTATAATCGACTGTCTGTCACTGACTGTCGAAACAAGCCCAAAAGTCGCTGATTAAAACCAAACATGGCAACCCTCTCTAGTGGAGGGTTTTCCGCTGCCGTGTACGAGCACCAGCCGTGTCGCTGTGTCGCTCTGCTCTTCTCCCCGCTCTCACCGCCTCAAATGCGGTCACTCCAACCAGCAAACTCCCCGTCCTAAAACATGGAGCCTCCTTTGAGTTTATAATGGTTTTAAATACTTAGAAATCTCGACCGTTGAGGGAGATTCCTGAGTGACTGATCGGGGGTCTAACCATCGCGGCGGAATAGTTTTTACGCGCCGTAGGATGGCAGTGATTATTATTATTATTATTTAATTTATTTAAAAGGGACAATGTACAGTTAGAACATAAATGTTGCCATTTGATGCACTATACCAGATTATAGCTTTAAGCTAATTTGCATCTGTAGTCCCTTGATGCGGTTACTGTGGCTGCAGATCCCTCCGCCCACACAAACTAATGTACAAAAAAAAAATAATGATAAAGAAAAATAAAATAAAGAAAAAAACGCAAACTGAGATTTAAAATTAAAAGCGAAGATTAAAACAATTTTAAGCAAAATATACACTTTCTAGAACTAAATAATTTTTCAACTAAACTGTAAACCTTAGCCAGACTATATTCTCCTATGAGCACGTGCCTTAGCTTAATGTAATGTTAAATCTAATGACCTTATGACGTCATATGTGCCATAACTCATCCAGTGTTGTTTTAGATATTCAGCCGTTCTGGTTTTGTTGTTTATTTGGTCAGAGTTTCTGCACTGACGCTGCGTCGCCGGCAGAGGGCGACACCGCTGCACAGACCAGAAGTTACTCTCCTTTAGTCTCATTCATACAGTCCCTACGTTCCAAATCACATACTTTTTCTTCTCACTACACTACATACTAAAGTACAGAAGAGTTTTAGTCTTTTTACTACACTACATACTAAAGTACAGAAGAGTTTTAGTCTTTTTACTACACTACATACTAAAGTACAGAAGAGTTTTAGTCGTTTTACTACACTACATACTAACGTACAGAAGAGTTTTAGTCGTTTTACTACACTACATACTAACGTACAGAAGAGTTTTAGTCTCTTTACTACACTATTAAAGTACAGAAGAGTTTTAGGGCCACAGGAGAGAAAAAAAATCAGATAAGGAAGATTTTTTTTCATTATGTCGAGAAATGTCAAGAATAAAGATGAATACTCCAAAATGCTATTGGAGTTAGTGGGGCATTTATGTATTTTCAGCATACTACAATTGACATGCATGTATTGCGACATCCTTTTTCTGGCATACTAAATAGTAGGAAAGTATGGGGATTAGAACGCAGAGTAGATATACAGCTCTGGAAAAAAAGAGACCTCTCCAGATGTTCAGTGTCTCTCGTTTTACTATTTATACACATCTGTTTGAGTAGAATGAACATTTTGGTTTTATTCTACAAACTACTGACAACATTTCTACCAAATTCACAATAAGAATATTGTCATTAAAGAGCATTTCCATTAAGTAATGTAGAGATGAAAGATTGAAGAACAATCCAGACCGGTCTCTGAATGTTTTCCGGACCTGTGAGAACTCTACTGGTAAAATGTAACAACAGATTACAATGCAACGAAATGTCTGTTTTGAGAGATCAGTTCCTTATTTAACATAGCCTAATCCTAATGTCTGTATTGGTTCGTCTGCTATATTTATGTGAAAGAAAGTTGCATTTTTGTGGATAAGCAAACAAGCAATATTTTAACCAATAGTAATTCAAACAGAAAACCCAACACAAACATAACGACAGTGGGGTTTGTTTTAGATCAAATAGAAAAATGACGTGATTAGTGCTGCAAAGAAAGGAAGAATTATTTTTATATTTTTACAAATTAAACTAAATTGAAATGCATTAAAGGCATCAAATATCCATTCAATAATAAATCATTGAAAATCTAATTTAAAAAACAGCATGTGTGTGTGTGTGTTTGTGTGTGTGTGTGTGTGTGTGTAAAGGTTAAAAGTTAAAAAATAAAATACGGGGCGCTCGTGGAGTAGTGGTTAAAGCAGTGGAAAGTACAGTGTTAATACACAGCCTAGGCTCTGTAAACTGGCATGTAAACAAAGGGGGATAGCACCGTAGCTATAAACATGCCCGTTCACAGAGCCTAGGATGTGCGTTATCACTGGATTTTTATTCAGCGCACACACAGTACAGACAGGTAGTGGATCATGAGGAGATATTCACTCAGTACAGACATGTAGCGGATCATGAGGAGATGTTTACTGATTTTGACAACAAGCGTTCTCCAGAATCACTGACTACACCTTTAACCTTTAAGTCCAGATTTTCAAAATAATTTTTATGATCCAAGTATTTGAAATCAATCAACGCACATTTCAGAATAAAACCTGAACAGACCCTTTAATCAGAGTGAGGTAATGATGCATGCAGCAGCAGTCTCTCTCTCTCCCTCCTTCCCTCGGCGTGTGTGTGCGCGCGTGTGTGTGTGTTTGCGTGAGTGTGTCTCTCTCCCTCTCTCTCTCGCTCCCTCTGTGTGTGTGTATGTATCTCTCTCTCTGTATGTGCGCGTCTCTCTTCCTCTCTCTCCCTGTGTGTGTGTGTGTGTGTGTGTGTGTGTGTGTGTGTGTGCGCGCGCGCGTCTCTCTCTCTCTCTCTCTCTCCCTTTGCTGACGTCTCGCCACCACCAGTCAGTATCACCTCGGAGCTCGTGCTGCTGCAACCATCTGCCGATAGACAAACAGACACACACACACACACACACACACACACACACACACACACACACACACACACACACACACACACACACACACACACACACACACACACACAGGGGGAGAGAGAAAGGGAGACAGACAGACAAACAGACAGGCAGAGAGACAGACAGACAGACAGACACAGAGAGAGAGGGACAGACAGACAAGACACACACACACACACACACACACACACACACACACACACACACACACACACACACACAGGGCATCAGAGATGTGAGCAGCGCGGCAAACAGCAGCAGCATGGCGGGAGGACGTCGCGGGCTTGTGGCGCCGCAGAACACGTTTCTGGAGAACATCGTCCGCCGCTCCAACGGTAAGACCCGGGTTGATTTAATTTTCAATTTTTATTATTATTATTATTATTATTATTATTATTATTATTATTATTATTTTACAGATCGTTAGACTCATAGCATAATTGCCTTAATCACATTTATTCTACTCTATTCTACATCTACATATACTCTACATCTACTTTACCCTACTCTATAACCCTTAAAATATGACTAAGGCAATTATGCTGTTTGGCTAACGCAAAGTAGATGTAGAGTAGAGTAGATGTAGAATAGAGTTGGCTAGATGGAGAGTAAAAGTAGTGTGATATAAATAAATATGATTTAGGCAATTATGCTATGAGGCTAACGAAATGTCTTTATTGAAACCTTGTGTATTGTGTGTGGGCTACAGAGCAGGTCAAATGTTAATTAACTACCTGTATATGCAGCCTACACATGGGTCAATAGTAAAACTGTGCTACACTTTGGAGTTTAACAGCGAGTCTGCCTGTTTGGGTGAAAACGTCTCGTGATTGTTTCGCGCTGTCTTTGATTGGCTCACGTCATTTCACTAACCCGCTCATGTCCACTTCTCATGCAGCTAACACCTTATAGAGCCTATGCAGTATGCTAACAGTTAGCTAGGGACCTTTTGTATTGTTTCTCATCAAATTTAGTTTTAGCCTGTAATTATTTTGGTATTTTTTTAAATTATTATTATTATTATTATTATTATTATTATTATTATTATTATTATTATTATTATTATTATTATTATTATTATTATTATTACTACTACTACTACTACTATTATTATTATTATTATTATTATTATTATTATTATTATTATTACTACTACTACTACTACTACTACTACTACTATTACTACTACTATTATTATTATTATTATTATTATTATTATTATTATTACTATTATTATTATTATTATTATTATTATTATTATTATTATTATTATTTTAAAGTAAAATAAAACGTTGCCAGTTGATTACTGACAGTAAAACTATTTAAATTTTTTATTGGATTTTTTGTTTTAGAAATGTTTGAACAAATATGCAAATTTGGCAAATATACATCAGTTTAAAAACCAACAGTCTAGATGTAGGATGAAGCCAGTTTAAAAACCAACAGTCTAGATGTAGGATGAAGCCAGTTTAAAAACCAACAGTCTCGATGTAGGATGAAGCCAGTTTAAAAACCAACAGTCTCGATGTAGGATGAAGCCAGTTTAAAAACCAACAGTCTCGATGTAGGATGAAGCCAGTTT